>VXBP01002810.1:0-33773 GCA_013400115.1 Rhinopomastus cyanomelas
TGTTGGTGAGGACAAGATCAGGCAGTGTTCCTCTCATAGTGGGCTAGATGGGCACAATCTATGGTCGCCTCTATTTTTAGTGTAATTTTCTCTCTTGCTGAAGTGATATGGGAAGGAGCCACACAGCAGCACGTGAAGAAGCACTCCCATACTCCAGATATCCCCCTCTGAGCCAACACACTCTTTGCCTTGCATCATCTCTGGTGCTGCATACACCAAGATCCCAGCGGGAGTTGTTAGATTGTATGTGATGTTACGATTCAGCTCTGCACACACGACACAGTCTGTCAGCTTCAAAACGTCATTCCTGTCCAGGAAAATACTTTCCAGCTTGATATTCCAATGGACATATCCCTGGTTGTGAATGTAAGCAACAGCCGAAACAGTCTGGCAGAAAAGCTTTCGAGCTTCTTCCTCAGAAAGGCGCTTCTTCTCAATGATGTAGTCCAGTAGCGCTCCTCCAGGGCACTACTCCAAAACCATGAACATTATCATACTTTTCTCCATGACGTGGTAGAGTTGGCAAACATGCTGGTGGTTTAGCTTCTTCATTGCCTCAACCTCCTTCTTAACATGAGTGAAGCTAAGCTGCTGGGAACTTGTGTCTATGATTTTGATGGCAACTTTTTCACCGGTCAGAAGATGTCGCTCACATTCGGTTTTTGAAAACTCATCTGTTGCGATCGTTCGGTCGGTTTCATAGAAGTCAATGATCTTCTCCGAGTCCCCCGCCGACATCCTGAGCAGCAGTTGCAACGGGAGAGCAAGCGAGAGGCACCGAGTGGGGAAGGGCAGGAAGGGTTCCAGGAGGGGGTGGAAGGTAACCTCCCTATGGACGTTAGAAAGGTAGTATAGGATCACGCAAATGAGTTTGAAAAAAAGTATCAAGCATGGTGGCAGCTGGTGAACTTTACCTATGATCCAATCAGAGATCGTTCGCTAGCATTTGTTTTAACAATGAGCAGTGCATCAGTATACACAATACATCCAGTTATTGCCTTAGGATTAAATTGTGATGGGGCTGTGCTTTACCCAGTCGAACATCAAACATGGGCCAGATTCAATGGAAACGTATGGCAAACTATCGATACAGGAATGTGTATTACTAGAGAGGGAAAAGGGTTTATATGTGAGAGCAATGCGCTTCAAACAAGAGATGTTTGCTTGGACATGGCACAGGGTATTTGTCATTTTGAGGTACACCCTGGTGGGTCTAACGGGACGGTGCTTGTACATATTGGGAAGGGATGCATATGTCTGAGAAAGTCCTGCCAGTATATCTATGCAGACGACACGTTTAGGGACACATACAATCATTTGAACTTATGTGTGTGTGATTTTTATATGATCACGGGGTGTGACTTCATGTATTTTGCACCAATTATGTCTCATCAGTTTTTGCAGGATAATTATACAACGATCCAAAATATTTCTCCTGCTCCAGTTGGGATGGATATGGCCTTAGTGAAAAAGCTTGAAGGCCTTCAGGTTTCTCTGCGCCTGACTCTCAGTCCCGCACCTTACCTGGACCACTCACATACTACTTGATCACCAATGTGGTTAGCAACAAATGGCGTGAATTGGCTCTGCACTTACTCTTGTTATAGCTCATTAAATTTTTCTCAGCCCAGCTCTCCAGCCTGTCCAGGTCTCGCTGACGACAGCACAGTCTGCAGGAGTGTCAGCAACACCACCCAGCTTTGTGTCATCAGCAAACCTGCTGACAGTGCATGCCAATCCCTCATCCAAGTCATCAGTGACTAGATTGAACAGGACCGGTCCCATGCTTCTAGACCCCCTATCTAGAATTATATTCTCATGCTTACATGATTGTCATTAAATAGAGTAGTTTTGTCATTACAACTAAAGGTGAACAGACATACAATAGAAACGTATGGGAATAACAGCCTAAAAATTTCACAGAACCACTCTGGTTGGAAAAGATGCCTGGGATCATCAAGTCCAATTATCTACCCTACCTTACAAGTTCACCTCTAAGCCATATCTCTCAACACCTCATCCAAACGATCTTTAAACACATCCAGGCATAGTGACTCAACCACCTTCCTGGGAAGCCCATTCCAATGCTTGACCACTCTTTGTGTGGAAAAATTCTTCCCACTAGCATGCCTAAACCTACCCCATTATAACTTGAACCATTCCCTCTTGTTGTATCACTAATTGCTTGTGGGAAGAGATCAGCACCAACCTATCCACAACATCTTTTCAAGCAGTTGTAGAGAGTGACAAGGTTTCCTCTCAGCCTCTGTTTCAAACTAAAGAACCCCAGCTCTTTCAGTCTTTCCTAATAAGATTTATTCTACAGGCCCTTCACCAGCTTGCTTGCCCTCCTCTGCACCTGCTCCAGCACCTTCACATTTCTCTTGTATTGAGGTGCTCAAAACTTGATACAACACTCAAGAGGTGGCCTCATCAGTGCTGAATACAGGGGGAAAAAAAACTACTCTTGCCACATTATTTCTAATACAGGCCAGGATACCTTTGGCCTTCTTGGCCACCCTACGTATACTATTGTCTCATATTCATTTTCCTGAACTCTGGTTTTTAAAATGAGGAAGGACTGCAGAGTCTTGTGCCAAGAGCTAACACAGTACTTGCTGTGAAACATCTCCCAGCTGCCTGTAAAAAATTTCATCTGTCTCCTTATCCTGGTTGGGTGGTCTATAACAGATTCTCACCACAGTATCTCTCTTGATGGCTTTACAACTAATTCTTGCCTGCAATCACTCAGTTCCTCACCTGCATTCATTCGTATGGCTTCATATGTCTCTCTAACACAGAGTGCTACTCCACTACCTCTTCTTCCTTGCCTATCCCTTCCAAAAAGTTGATATCATCTCACCAGGGTTGAGGAGATGACTACCTTATTATAATTTCCTGCTGCATAACAGCCTCCAGCTCCTCCAGTTTATTGCCCATGCTGCATGCATTGGTGTATAAATGTTTCAGGGAGGGAGCCAAGTACATGGCTTTCAATATTTCTTGTTATCTGTCACGCAACACTGTCTCACTGGTGCTGGGCTACTATATACCCAGGGTTTTCACCAGCTAAGCCACTTGTCCCCCTCTTCATATCTAGTTTAAACCACTGTCAATGAGCCCCACTAACTCCTGCCCCAATATTCTTTTCCTCCACTCTAGGACAGGTGCATCTTACCTCCCACCTGCAGGCCAGGTGTCTCATATAGCAGCCCATGGTTGAAGAATCCAAAACCCTGTCTGTAACACCAGTCCTGGAGCCAGAAGTTCATTAGATGGTTGTTCCTGTTCATGTCCTCATTCTTGAATGCCACTGAAGGGATAGAGGAGAAATTAACTTGTGCTCCTGATCTCTTAAGCAGCCTCCCCAGGACTCTAAAATCTCTTTTAATTGCTTTGGGTTTCTCTTGGTAACCTCATCACTTCCCATCTGAAAAATTAACAGGGGATAATAATCAGAGGGGTTTACTAGGGTGGGAAGTTTGTCTGCTACATCCTTAACACATGCCCCAGGGAGGCAACAAACTTCCTTGCGAAGTGGGTCAGGACGGCATATTGAGCCCCTCTGTCCCTCTCAGGAAAGAGTCTCCCGCCAGAATTACCACCTACCTTTCTTTTTAGAGCCAGTAGTGATGGTGGGTCTAGAGTAACTCTTTTTCTGGCACTTCTGGCCTGGGTAAATCAATCTCCTCTGCAGCAGCTAGCTCCTCCTGAAAAAGCCTGTACCTGTTCTGCAATATCAAATGGGATTTTGGGATAGGCTGGGAGGGGAGCCTCCTGCTTTTCTGAGCAGGGACCTGTTTCCACTCCATCCATTCACTGAGATCCTATTCCAAAGCCTGGTCATAAGTGGGGAGAGAATCCTGTGATTTGTGTGATTTGCTTGGAGCCTCAACCCGCTGTCTTACCCTCAGAGAGCTGCTCCACCAATCTATCTTTCTCTCACTTTTCCTCTTCCTGATGCTCCTCATCTTTTAGTTTGGCCACCATCCTGAGCAGATCATTCACCTGGTCACATCTTACACAGGTGCTACCTCTGTCATCTTCCGGTAAGTGTGCCAGGCTGAGGCGCTCCCTGCGGGTGGGTCTCTGCACAGCCACATGGGTGTAGGTTGGTGCTGTCTGTGTCCCTGTACTTTCCCTGATGACTTTGGACCTAGTTCCAACCATTTTTAGGTCAATAGAGATGACTAAGGCGGGGTTAAAAAAAGCATTGCACACTCAGATGGTCTGCCCTGCACTGGATAAAGAGCCTTTGAAATCTGTGCTGTGGCAGTGGCTCTGCCCCATCCTATTGCTCCTCTCTTGTAGGATCTGCTCGGGAGGAGGGGGAAGGGACTGCTCCCTTCACTCTTCACGTTTGGCTCTCTGCAGTGATCAGGGCCCGTCTCGCTGAGGTTTTAGCCCCAAAGTGCTGAGATGGCTGACCCACTGTGATTTTTAACACAGGAATACTCATTATTTCTAAGACAGGACAAGGAAGGAAAACAAATGCACAGAATTCAGACGCAAACATTAAACTTGAATACTTTTTCAAACAAGAGAAAATATTTCTGTTATGAATGGTGTAATCTAAATGCAAGGAAAGTAGGATATGGGAAGCAAAGCTTGACACAAAAAAGCCAACATTTCCTTAAAAAGTAGGCCCTTAAAAGCCCTTGCACAGCAGTGGTTTTAGATGCCAAGACTGAGAAATGTATGCAGAGTCAACAGCAAATAGGCAAGTGCCTTATGACAATCACTTCTCAGAGAATACACTCAAACACTGAAGGAAGGAGGAATGCATTAGGCCCTAGAATTTCACAAGGCCTCATGGAAGGTTTCTTACACCTCTTTTTCCATTCCTATGCCCATTCCTATGTCTGAATAGCCAACAGCAGCATGCTTAGTTTTATTATTGTAAAGCCATAAAGGGCTACAAAATAGAGGAGAGACCATAGGAGAAATTAAAAACTCGAGTTAGCAGGAATGGGGACCAACCACAAACAAAAGTACAGAACCCAACTCACAGTTAGGAGCTATAGCTCTCTTGTAAGCACCTGAGTAGTCTCTCCCATGTCTGTGAAAGAGCTTTGTACAGAGCTTTAGAAACTAGAGCATCAGGAAATTTCCTGCAAAGGAAAGCACATGAAGACTGCCGGAAGGAAAATGTAGCATTTGAAAGAAGATAGAAAATGTCTGAGTTTTTTGCTTTATAGGCACAGAACATTCAGAGGCTCCTGACATATCTACAGGCATGAGTCTTTCACACCAGCATCAAGAGGAAAATGTTAAACCATTACTCATTTTCAGTAAAACTTACCCGGGTCTCACTTTGAAGTGTATCTCTCTCCAACAGACTTCACATTTCAGCAAAGCTCTGCCTTTTCTCCACCATCTGCAATCACATTTTTGAAAAGCTTCTTGCCACTCAGTTATATTACTCTCTCTCTCCTCCCTTCCCGATTGCTCAAATTCTCAAAACCAGTCTGGCTTAATTTTATCCAATGAAATGTAATTGCATTACTGACAAACAAGTCCTGTTGTGGCAGATTGAGCCTGTTATCTTGAATAGGAGGGAGAAGGTGTCTTATTGTCTTTTAAAGACAAATGACTTTGCTCCTCCCAGATCTGATTGCCTGATGGACTGTGGCAGATGGTTCAAAGATCAAAGTTAAAGTGATTGATAACACAAAACTTGATCTGGAACACAGCCAGTCCCAAGCAATCTTCACTTTCTGAGAGCCTCCTTAAACACAGTCCTGACAAGCCTAGAAAGACACAGAGATGTTTTCCTTTGTATTCAAGAGAACCAGATAACAGCAGTGACTAGGGCCAGAAGGGGGCTCAGTTGCTGGGAAATAGAACACACATAGACAGGAAGACATTCCACTGTGCACTCTCCAGCAGTCTCTGGTGATACCTTGACATTTTTAACAAGCACTAAGGAATGTGTGCTGCATTCAGGAGGAAAGCTTAGTAGGTCAGCCTTAATAATGTGGCACATAAATAGGAACTATTATGGTTATGTTAGAGTATTCGTCTTCACAGGGTTATGACCCTCTAATTACATTCTTACTTGAATTAATTTTAAGAAAAAGTATTTCTATATTCTGTTGCATTTTTATATAATAGTGTGTCTTGACTCATTCTGAGGAAAAACTTCATTGAAAGGCATTGGAATAGGCTGCCCATGGAAGTGGTTAAATTGCCATGCCTGGATGAGTTTAAATACCATGTAGATCTGGATCTCAGGGATGGTTTAGCAGTGGACCTGATACAGCTGGGTTAATGATTGGACTTGATGATCTCAAAGGTCTTTTCCAATCAAAATGATTCTCTGATTAGCAAGTACTGTGTTAGCTCTTGTTACAAGACTGTGTAGTCCTTCCAGATTTTAAAAACCAGAGGTCTATGAAAAAGAAGGTGGCTAAAAAGAATCTAGAGGCAGCAGTGGTCTGAAATGCAAATATTTGGAAGTTCTGTGATTCTGTTAAGGAATTCATTTAAAATCCAGGATAAGAAAGACAAATATATAAAAAAGTTGGCTTAGTTAATCAATCCATGCTGTTGAAGAAGAAAGTCTTACCAACACATTCAGACCCCACAGAGTTAGTGGCTCTCTAACAAGAGATGGATGGGCTCAACCAAAAAGTTGAAACCCATCCAGCCTAGCAGCTACACACAGCACCATGCCTACATTAGTATGGCTTTGAATCAAAACTACTAAGTCTGTGGAACCATGTGGACATGCTGACTTGGATGTCTAACCTTGAAGATTTCTACACAATACAAATGCTCAACCACTTGTATTCCAACCTTACTATAAATATCTGTGCTACCTCCTCAAGCCACTGAAATACAAAAAAAAAATGTTTCAAGACAAGGCAGCAGACCTTTATGGGGGATGAACTAGATGGTATTTGAGGTCTCTATCAAGCCAAACCATTCTGTGATTCTAATGGAGTTGCAGTATTCATATTCATCATGGTGGCTCTTACCACTCCTTACAAGCACCCCCTCAGCCAGAAACTCAGTTTCTGCCCAGAAAGGCTCAGGTTCTTCCAAATGGCTGGGCAATCTTCTCATCCCACCAAGGTTTCACCTAACTCAGACACTCCCTTTTCAAAGGAAATGTCGTTCTCTAAGAACAATACATAGGTAGACATCTCCTCAACCCTGGTGGGATGACTCTCACAACTAGAGTGTTGCTATAAACTTTTCAAAAATGATAGGAAAGGAAGAAGAGGTGGTGGAGTAGCCCTCTATATTAGAGAGACATATGAAGCCATACTAATGAATGCAGATGAGGACAGAATTGGGTTATTGTGGGTAAGAATTAAGTGTAAAGCCATCAAGAGAGATACTGTGGTGGGAATCTGTTATAGACCACCCAACCAGGATAAGGAGACAGATGAAATTTTTTACAGGCAGCTGGGAGAAGTTTCACATTCACTGCCTCTTGTGCTCGTGGGAGACTCCAATGTTTCTAATATCTGCTGGAAATATAACACAGCACAGAGAGAACGTTCCTGGAGTGTGTGGAAGGTAACATCCTGACACAACTGGTGAGGGAGCCAACTAGGCAAGGTTCCCTCTTGGAACTGCTTCTTATGAACAGGGAAGATCTTCTGGGAGAAGTAAAAGTTGGAGTATTCAATCCTTGGGAAAACAAGGAGAGGAACTAATGAAACCATTACCTTAGACTTCTGGAGGGTGAACTTTACCCTGTTCAGGAGACTAATTGGCAAAGTCCCTTGGGAGGCTGCCCTAAAAGATATAGGAGTCCATGAAGATTGGACATACTTCAAGAGGGAAGTCTTAAGGGCACAGGAGCAGGCTGTCCCCATGAGACGAAAGATGAGTAGTTGGGGAAGGAGACCAGCTTGGATAAGTAGGGATGTTTGGCTGCACCTCAAGAACAAAAAAGGACTCTATGACCTCTGGAAGTTGGGGCAGGCCTCTCATGAAGACTTTAAGTATGTAGTCAAACTCTGCAGAAAGAAAATCAGGAGAGCCAAAGAATTAGAGCTCAACTTAGCTCTTAGCTACAGCGGTTAAGGATAATAAAGTTTCTATAAGTACATTAATAGCAAAAGGAGGACCAGTGAAAATCTCTGTCCTATTTTGGATTCAGAGGGGAAAGTCCTAACGGATAATGTGGAAAAGGCTGAGGTGCTCAATGCCTACTTTGCCTCAGTCTTTAGCAGTGGAACTAGGTGTTCCCTGGACAACAGACCTCATGAGCTGGGAGACAGAAAGGGGATGCAGAATGAGGCCATCACAGTTGGAAAGGAAGTGGTCAGCAACCTGCTACACCACTTAGACATAAACAAGTTGGATGGGCTGCACCCAAGTGTGCTGAAAGAGCTGGCAGATGTGCTCATCAAGACATTTCCCATTATTTACTTGAAATCTTGGCTATCTTGGTAGGTCCCAATGAACTGGAAGGTGGCAAATGTAACACCCATGTACAAGAAGGGCAAGTTTCCAGGATCCAGGAAACTATAGACCTGTCAGCCTGACCTTGGTGCTAGGGAAGGTCATAGAACACATTATCTCAAGTGCCTTTGTGCTTCACATACAGAGCAACCAGGGGATCAGGCCTAGTTGACGTGAGTTGATTGAAAGCAGGTCCTGCTTGACGAACTTTGTGACAGGATGACATGACTATTGGATCAGGGAAAGGCTGTGGTGTTGTTCACCTGGACTTTTGAAAAGCCTTTGACACTGTTCCCCATAGAATTCTCCTTGATAAGCTGGCTGCTCATGGCTTGGACAAGCACACAATCTGCTGGATAAAACACTGGTTGAATGAATGGGCCCAAAGAGTGGTAGTTAATGGAGTTAAATCCAGCTGGCGGCCTGTCACAAGTGCTGTGACTCAGGGCTCGGTGTTGGGACCATCTCTGCTTTACATCTTTATTGACTATTTCAGTAAGGACATAGAGTGTTTGCAGATTACACCAAGATATGTGGGAGTGTTCATCTGCCAGAGGATAGGGAGGCTCTTCAGAGATACTTGGATAGATTGGGCAATGGGCATAATGGCATGAGCTTCAATAAGGCCAAAAGCCAGGTCCTACACTTGGGCCACATCAACCCCATGCTATGCTACAGGCTTGGGGAGGTGTGGCTGGAGGGCTGTCTGGCAGAAAGCAACCTAGGGGTTCTAATAGACAAGATTATGAATATGAGCCAGCAGTGTGCCCAGATGGCCAAGNACAGTAATCAATGAATAGATCGAATAATACTGCTCTCAGTCCTGGCTCCTGTAGACACAGGCCTCCAGCTAGACTCTGTCCCATTGANAGGTATCCTGGTCTGTATTAGAAAAAGTGCGGCCAACAGGAGTAGGTAAGTCGTCCTCCTGTATTTGGCACTAGTAAGGCCCCATTTGGAGTATTGTGTCCAGTTTTGAGCACCTCAATACAAGAGAGATGTGGAGGTGCTGGAGCAGGTGCAAGTAAGGCAAGTAAGCTGGTGAAGGGCCTGTAGAATAAATATATTTAATATTTTTATATATATTTATATTTATAATATATATATTTATCCTATACATATATTTTATATATAAATTATATATATATAAAAAATATATTTATATTAAATATATTTAATTAAATTTTTCCCTGCCCAGCTCTCCAGCCTGTCCTGGTCCTGCTGAATGGCAGCACAGCCTGATGGGGTGTTGGCCACTCCTCCCAGTTTTGTGTCATCAGCAAACTTGCTGATAGTGCACTCTAATCCCTCATACAGTAATCAATGAATAGATTGAATAATACTGCTCTCAGTCCTGGCTCCTGTAGACACAGGCCTCCAGCTAGACTCTGTCCCATTGACCATTCCTTTCTGGCTTCTATCCTGCAGCCAGAATTAGTAAATACAAATGTAAAGAAGGGTAAAAGGAATCACCTAACACTCCATCTTATTGCCAAAGGCTGATGCTCACTTAAAAGGATGGAACAGACCATAGAACCCAATGGGACTATAATCTCCAGGCTAGAGACACCCGTGAACTCTGCAATGCGAACAAGTGATAAACACTGTCACAGTATCAAGTGTGGAGCTTCTTTGGCCTCAGGTACCCTACAGGCCACAGAAGGTTCATGAAATCAGCTGGATGTGAACCATCATATACTATCATCCCACTGTGAGCACCACCAGATGTAATACTCACTGCATCTATGTTGGAATGTGATTTGTTTGTTTTGTCTTTGGAACAAATAACAGTTTTTTTGTCTTGTGAAAGACTGCATGTCCTAAGCTGTCTGGTAGCTGGCATCCTACAAATAAGAGAAATTAGTGGTTTTTTTCTCTTGCATGCTCTATGAAGTGTGGCTGAGGGAACTGAGGTTATTTAGTCTTGAGAAGAGGAGGCTGAGAGGAGACCACCTTTCTCTTTACAGCTATCTAAAAGGAGGTTGTAGCAAGGCTGGTGCTCATCTCTTCTTCCAAATTACCAATGACAGGACAAGGGGAAATGGCCTTAAGTTGCATCAGGGGAGGTTTAGATTGGATCTTAGGAAGAAGTTCTTTACTGAGAGTGGCTGAGCACTGGAACAAGCTATCCAAGGAAGTGGTGGAGTCAGTATCCCTGGAAGTGTTTAAAAACCAAGTAGCTAGAGCTTTGTAGCCGTGGTCTAGGGGTTAGGGAGATGGTGGGATGAAGGTTGGATTTGATGATCCTGGAAGTCCTGTCCAGCCATAACAATTCTATGATTCTATGAGTCTATTCATCCCCTTCCAGTCAGCTGACTGTGCACCTTCTCTAATTAGATATTCAATAAACATATAAGATTCTTTTGCCCTACTTAAGATTGGATATTATTAGAAATGACTGTCTCTATTAAGATTTATCTTACTGCAAGTGCTAATCTCCAAACAACTGAAAACATCAGTTTGATGATCTGACAACATCTATAACTTTTGTAACAGATTTTTATTACGGACTCTTTGAGGACTTTATTTTCAGCTGAGGATCTGGCTCCTGTTGTGTGATTCTGTTTTTCTTCCATATTGTTAACAGCTGAATGAGACAATGAAGAGGATTAGAACCAGTCTGTGCTAAGTGTGTCTGATGTAGGTGGGGGTTTCTTGGTTTAACTTTAATGGAAAAGTTAAAATGTCTGCTACTCTTTCAAACTCTGGAGTGAATTTTGGGACATTACCATCCCAAGCAATAAAGATTATCAAAAGAAATTAAAATAAAAACATTATCACATCATTACATCTTTAAGTATTACATTAATGAGTATTTAACTCATAGAAGCTATGACATTACCACAGAGCTCTGCTATGATGTTTAATTAACCCAGATACCCACTCAATAAAGGTGATGAAGATCAAGGCCACAGAGTTGGAAAAAAGTCAATAGTATATATTGTTAAACCTTGTATTGGCATGTAAGAGAAAGAGTACAAAGACAGAAAAAAAGAGGCTGTACACACTGTGAAAGAAGAGTTACATGGATGTAAAAAATAACTCACTACCCAGATTCCTGCAAGCACGCAGTTCATTGCCATTTGGGTTTTCATATGCAGTATTTTTTTCATAAAGGTTGTACTTCTTGACCTGCTACGTGGACATGACTGAGCTAGAAAAGCTTATCCTTAGTATGCATCAATCTATAGAATGATTTTGAGGTTTTTAATAAATATATTTTAAAAGAACATTGTCCACCTTACGCATGAGATGGCCTCACCCGGCGAGATATTATTCCTTTGCTGTCTTCACAGAATCACAGAATTATTGAGGCTAGAAAAGACCTGTGAGCTCATACAGCCCAGACCATGACCTAATATCACCACATCAGGTGGACCAGTTCATTAAGGGACACAGCCAGTCTGTCCTTAAACACTTTCAAGAATGGGGACTCCACCACTGCCCTTGGCAGTCCATTCCAGTCTCTGATCACCCATTCCATGAGGAAGGGCTTCCTAATATCCCACCTAACTCTCCCTTGGCAGAGCTTCAGGCCCTGCTCTCTTGTTCTGGCTCTACTCGCCTGGGAGAAGAGCCTGAAGCACACCTGACTAGAGCCTCCCTTCAGGGAGCTGTAGACCGGGGGAACGCTTTCCCATGAGTGCCTTCTCTTCTCCAGGCTAAACAACCCCAGTTCCCTCAGCCTCTTCTCATCAGACTTTCCCTTCAGCCCTGTCCCCAGCCTCTGCTCCTCTGGACATGCTGCAGCCCCTCAATCTCTTTCTTGAAGTGAGAGGCCCACAACTGTCCACAGCAGTCGAGGGGAGGCCTCATCCCTACTACATCCCTAGTCCTGCTGGCCACACTATTACCAATCCAAGCCAGGATGCCGCTATCTTTCTGGGCTGCCTTGGCACTGTGCTGGCTCCTATACGGCCGGTGGGCCACCAGGACTGCCGGGTCTCTCTTTGCCAGACCATTTTCCAGCCCCTCATTCCCATTGTGTACCTTCAGGGGATATTGTTCATGTAAGTTCAGGCTTGATAAGGCTCTAAGTGGCCTGACCTAGGTAGAGTTCTCCCTGTATAAGGAGGTAGAACTAGATGACCCCTAGAGGTCCCTTCCAGCCTAGAACATTCTATGATTCCATTATTGTGGTAAAAATGTAGGACCCTGTGCTTGGGCCTATTAAATCTCATCCTATTGGCCTCTTGCCATTTACTCAGTCTGTCCAGATTCTTCTGCAGCTTATTCCTACCCTCCAACAGATCAACACTCACCCCCTACTTGGTGTCATCCACGAATTTACCAATGGTAGATAAGACTATATACAATTATTCTGCAACATTTCAACTATTAACTTTCACAGACATGCTGGGCCATAAAAATTGACCTTTGAGCAAAAATTGACCAATGCAAATGCTCTGTGTCCCTCTGGATGCTGTCTTTTGGGAATTTATTTTTTTTTTAAGTGTGGTGTATTTTTACTTTGGTTAGAATCTAATTCTTCACTTTTCTAGATGTTATTCCACCTCTCCTTAAATGATTTCTTTAGAAAAGAAGACTTTTTGAGGAAAAGCACATCTTAATATCAGAAAACACATTCAAATCAGCAATCAGTAGCAATCTCAGGATATTTACTTGCTCCTACATATGTTTTTTACTTTTTTACCTCTGTTGTTTCCTTCATTTTCAGGCCCTACATAGACAGCAATCTTAGTAACATCAGAAAGGAAGATTTCCATCTTCCAATTAGGAAGCTTTCCTAATGTGTGGATTTCCACAAGCCCAGCCCTCTACTATCAGAGGCAAACTCCATTATACTGTTTGATCCATAGTCAGATACTCCAGTTACTAGTGGAAACTATATAGTGTTTCAAACTAGCAGTACTTTGTATCTCACTTCCAATGTTATAGACTTTGTTGTTTTAAAACTCACTACATTTAGAAATAAAAGGGAAAATTTGCAGAAAAAAGAAAGACATTTTAATTTCAGTGTGTTCTGTTTCATGAAAAATACAGAATGCTGAAACTGTTGACATAATTAAAAAAAAAATAAAAAGTAAATAAAGTCACAGACAGTACTGGAGTACTAGAAATACATCCACAGTAAATGAAGGTGTCACAATCAGTTCTTTGTCATAAATTGCACTATCAATTCAGCTCAAACTTGCCTGGTCTGCGTGAAGTGAATTTTCTCTTCAGAGAGGTCTATACCAGGGCTGAGCTCCCATCTTTTAGAATATTCTTTTCAAGAAAGTATTGAGTACTCACATAATCATTTCAGAAGCTCTGTCAGACTGTTCACAAACCTAATAAATGAATTACCATTTATTGATAACTTTTATGTCATAGATTTCAGAAATCTGCTGTCTGAAGTCATGTGAACACACCAGAAGGGTTCTCCCAATCATAATGTCATTAACATGAAAATATAATTTTAATAACAGCATCATGAAAGGAATTAATTTAGATCTTGTTCCAGAGCATTTCACAAGCAACCTTCAATTAATGTTATTGCTAAATATAAAATCAACTGGTGACAGTGGAAAGTAATCAGTTCAAGAGAGAGTAATTTACATGCTTGAGATGCTAATATTTCCATAGCCAGTATTTGATTCAAGCTTGGTTTTGGTTTTGGGGTTGGGACTGTGGTGATGGTGTGTATTTTGCTTTATGCTTCCTGTATTGCACCTTTGAAATCCCCTAGGGGAAACAGTGAAAAATGAGTAATTTAAGCACAAAAATCTACCTGAAATGAGACAAAGCACTATTTACATAATTTAAAATACCAATGTGATAATACAGTAGATTTCCTGTAGATTTCTTCTGAGTCAGGAGCATTTTCATTATATTTTTCAAGTTTTCTCTCCAGTTCTTTTCAGTTTGTCATCACAGTAGTCCATTTCTCAAGTGCATTAAGTGTTTGAAAAGAAAATATCAGAACCTATGGGCACAACTCTCTTCTTAATAAACATGACTGCATTGCCAACAGGTTGCAGAACACTGTTGCAGCCTGGAGTACTTAAATTTGGATTAATCATATCCTAGATAAAAACCTAAGCTAGCTGATATCAGCTTGATCTCTGGAGACAAGCAGGCATTTTCAGTGACAGGTGCCACTCTGAAGAAGTAAGATTGTTCAGCATTTATCTTATTCTGATTCAAATCCATCTGATGCTTGTTCAGTACTGAATGCTGCAGAGCTCTTGACAAAGCTCAGCATAACAAGCACTACCCATAAGGCTGGCACACATTTATATTAGCTGAGCGCTTTCACATTCCCAACGACCTTCTCAGCACCAGATGTAACACGTTAGGAAGGTAGAATTCTTATGAATTCCCTTGCTAGAAAAGTGAGGCACCTTGCAGATAATGGGATATCTGCTAGAACCAGATTTGTTTGATTAAAACCAGTATCATGAGATTTTTATGTCTTAAGAAAAAGGGAATTCTATTTCGGATATTCAACAAAGCTTTTTAGGCTTAAAAACCTCAATTTTTTAATATATGGGAGAAAACTAACATCTTTCCTGCAGTACACCTACTTAATGCTTTTAAATGAGAGTGGAGAAATCAACACCTGCTATTTGTTAAAGTTGCCCTCTCTGTTTAGATGTGGGAAAACACTGATAAATTCTAATTCATCTGTTACAAGACAAAACAAATATGTAAGCTGGTACTGCATCCTCCTTCCCAGACACTCCAATTTGAAAGAAACAAAGAGTTTTAATAATTTTCTCCATGGATTTAGTTTTGCAAAGAATCCCAAAGGTGACTTTTAAAATATGTTGATGTGCCTCATGCTCCAGAGAATAAGACTTATTGATATTTCCAGAGTTCAGCAGTGAATGACCTCTATTATACCAAATAAAATTATGATATATTACTACCTAATATGTTTTAAAACTGTGTTATAAACCTACACACATCGTTGGATTCCATTAGGTTTCCTGTTCAGATTTTGATATTGAACACAACCTAGTCACGTGTTGTTAACAATGGCTTATATTACTATAACTGCAAGCTACAGCCCAGGTGCCTAACCAGTCTGAATGTCAACCAGGAAAAATAACTAAGTCTATTATCATGACATAATTTACTGTAATTCATTATAGACACATTTTTATGTTCTAATTCAATTTTTATTTTGAACACAGGCAGTGATCCTTTTTCTAAATTACTGGGAAATTTTGCACATAGATTTTTTTTCCTCTTTTTGACAAACATTACCTGAGATTGTGTAAATTTGTAGACCTTTTTTTTTTTTTCCCCAGACAACTTTAAATTACCAGTAACTCGAGTACTTAAAGCAGTAGGCGAGTACAGGAAGATCACAAAGATAGAGCTGCAGGTGGTTTCCTGCATCATTACTTCCACAGTTCCATTCAGTTCCATTATTATTGGCAATTCTGCTCAACAAGTAAAGCTGATTATTGCACATATATTATACAGAGTTGTAAGTATCAACAATTAAACTTTCAAAAAGAAAAAAAAGTCCTTAAATTAAACCTCATAACATGAAGGATAATAGTTTCACATGAATCCCACCTACTGAAGTTGCCAGGAATTTTTCACTTAGTGCAGAGTGATCCAGATTTTATTCTAAATTAGACGATGACAAAGCACACTGTCCCCACATGGAAAAATTATGAAGTTTTAATTGTGCTTTTCAACAAAGTTTCCACACACCTCTGACATTTTCTATGAGGAAATAGGATACAGCCATGGATATATGTTTTGCTCCCAGAAGAATTAGGCAAGGGGTTTGCATTAGCATACATGCTGCTGAGCTTTTTATTTCAAACCACAGAATTAAACCCTTCCTTTAGAATTAATCTCTTACTGAATCTCAGAAAATGCAAGAATACCAGTTACAGTGGGATTTCTGAATCAATGGCAGATCTAGCCCAGTTGCCTTTTGTGAACAGCGTGACAGCTACCTGCAGAAAAGAAGTTTACATTCCCTTTGTGACTTCTTTGTCCTACCTATGAATTTCAAAGGAAAGTTTATCTTTTTAATTCTGTTCTCAGAAATAGGTCACAGTGACTTCTAGAAAGCTTAGTATTAAGAAATTACTTTTCCTTTAGGAGATACAAATCTTAATGAAGAGAGCCAAAAATGTCTTACTCTTTCGAATCGGTTTATTACTGATTTATCAGTTCATTATCCTCCTAATTTCCCCATTTATAAATCTGGAAAATCTGATTAACTCTTAGACTATTGTCATGTCGCTGTCTACACTATATTACATTAACTCCTCTGATGACTTACTAAGATCATTTCCCTGACTTTCCTAAACTCTACAGATATTTTACATGTCATGAAGAAAAAAACCACCAAAAATCAAACCCGAAAATCAAACCCAATACTATAGATTCAAGGCAAAAATACTCCAAACTACTTGACACCACTGAAGAAAAAAAAACACCTCTAAAATCTTTAGTAATTCACTTTAAATAACAATAATCACAAAATATTCCTAGAGATGTTCATACACTGGGCTTAAACTTTCCCAGAATGATGGTATTAACACCTGTTAAAAGGGAGATATTACCTGCAGGTGTCAAACACAATTTTCCTTCTGATTTCACATCATCTCGGGCAGCCATCTTTCAGGAGTGGAAGAATGGGAGCAGCAAAAGAGATAGAGATAAATTTGCTTTCTTGTCAATGATGTCTTCCCCTACTCACCTTATTTTACACCACTGTTTGTTAAAACAAAGCTTTTTGTTCTAAAACACGACGAAAGAATAAAATGTTTTGATGATCCAATGCAAACACATTTAAATAATTCTTTACCATAAACATGAACACACATTAGCAATCTATTTTTTACAGTTCAGAATTCCATCTAGTTTTTCAACCCAGTAACTTAAGCTGCTACATTAAACCTGAACAGCATCAGGAATTAGAATCTTCTCAAATTATTTTGTTTCAGTTCGGAGATGGTGAAAAGCTTTGCTAGCTTTTTTATTTTTCAGCAGTCGGAATAATTAAACTTCATTTACATTTTCCTGATGAAAAGCAATAATGAAAGTTTCATAAATAATAAGCATGCATAATTTGAGTTTCAATTACTGAATTTATGATCTCTCTGAATGCTATTCAGTGCATTGCTAACATCGTTTTGGCCAATAACTTCCAAAAAGATGCATAGCAAGAGGATGAAGGGAAATGGTTACAGACCTGAAGAGGGGAAATTTAGGTTGGACATTAGGAAAAAATTCTTTCCTGTAAGGGTGGTGAGATGCTAGAACAGGTTGCCCAAGAACGTTGTGCCTGCATCCTCTCTGGAAAATTCAAGGCCAGGTTGGATGGGGCCCTGAGTAACCTCATCTAGTGAAGGTGTCCCTGCCAATGCAAGGGTGTTAGAACTGGATGATCTTTAAGATTCCTTCCAACCCTAGCCACTCTGTGATTCTATGACTTTCTAGGTTATGGGGTATTTTCCCCTGGATGTACATGTATGAAGTTTTTCTACATCTTAAAGGTGCAAATAAAAACAAATTCTTTAACACACTGACCACATCTGTCTATATTTCAGGATGCATGACAAATTTACACTTTAAAATGCAATGATAGTCACATTTTCATCATTCTAGAGAAATTGTTGAATGCAAGATAAACATTTTCAATTGTTAGAATTACACTGAAATCACCAATCTCAATGGAAACTGGAAACAAAAGTTTAAGTTTGTTAGAGTGACTCTAGCACAGCCTACAAACATGATACAGTAGTGTTAGTTCCTCATTTCTAGCTAAACACAACATCTCTTATCTTGAGTCTGTGGCTCTTAAAGAATTTCTGAAGTAAAAACAGAAGAGCTTTTGCAATGATCATGCAAAACTGCAATGCCTCTCCTGACATTCACAAGTTGAAAACCAAAATTTTTTGGACAAAAATTGGGAATTAACAAAGTTCACCATGGAAACTGAGTTTTTTTTTATAAATACGATAATTTTTTTTGTTACTTCCTTCCCATATTAATAGGTTTTGCCTGATTTTATATTTTTCTCATAGTTTTAGAAATAGTTGATTTATGGAGGGGCCACCAAAGGACATCAAACAAGGGACCTCCAAGTCCATCTATAAATATATTAGAAATGGTTCAATGAACATGGTGTAAGAGTAACTTAAGGCAATTAAAGCTGTCATCTACATATACCGAGGGTGTCACAATTAATAATGGTAGATACTACAGCTATATGACCTTGCTTGAAGATTTCATCAGTTGGAAATACTGCAAGATCACATCAGGGCTCTACTACTATTATGTCTGAAGAAAACAACCCCTAAACATCTTCCAACTTCTGCAATCAGAACAAATCTTATTAGAACATAGCTCATTTTCTTCTTCCCTATTTTCTTTTTTAAATTATTAAATGCTTATAGTGATGTCAGTGAGAAAATGTGCATGCTTATTATAAGCCAGTCAGGAGTCTTTAGAGATGAGGTAGATGAACATTTCTAATGGAAGCACCATCCAATAATTTTAACTGAAGTCCTTTGGCAACTGCTTAATTGCTCTAGTCTGTTTGAATCTGCAGTGAGCAGTGTTTCCAAGTACTGCTCTCAATTTAAAATAAATGTAATTACTAACAAGGCCATATGCAACCTGCACAGTGAATGGTTCAGTGATTAGTGACTAGAATTTCACTTGGGCAAGGATTCATAGTTGAAACTCAAGCTATCAAAATCATTCTGATTACACTGCTAATTACAAGGATCACGCATAGGCTAAGAGAATTAATTTTATTTCAGTGAGATACAGACTAGAAGTTCTTTATACTGATGTAATTTACTATTGTTAGGCCAGAAATCATATATCATATAATGTTTTATTTATGAGATGAACCTTCAGTTTCTTTTTAAAAAAATTACCCTTTTTTGTGTCAGGGTTCACCAAAAAAATCTAAGAAAGCACAAGTAGGAGTTTCTCACTTTTGGCAACCCTATCTTCAAATTTCCCTTTTCACACAAACACGGAATTATTGAGGCTGGAAAAGCCCTCTGAGCTCATACAGCCCAGCCCATGACATAACATCACCACAGCATCCGGATCAGGGCACTAAGTGCCACAGCCAGGCTGTCCCTCAACACCTCCAGGGATGGGGACTCCACCACTGCCCTGGCCAGTCCATACCAGTCTCTGATCATCCATCTGTGAGGAAGGGCCTCCTAATATCCAACCTAATCCTCCTCTGGCAGCTTCAGGCCCTGCCCTCTCATCCTGTCACTAGTTGTCTGGGAGAAGAGCTTGATCCTTACCTGAATACAACCTCCCTCCAGGGAGTTGTAGAGAGGAAGAAGGTGTGTCCGTCCCCCCCCCCCCGACTGTCCTCTTCTCCAGGCTAAACAACCCCAGTTCCCTCAGCCTCTCCTAATCAGACTTTCCCTCCAGTCCTTTCCCCAGCCTTGTTGCTCCTCTGCATCCACTAGAACCTTTCAATCTCTTTTTCAAAGTGAGGGGCCCAGAACTGCCCTCAGTACTCAGGGTAAGGCCTCACCAACGCATCCTAGTTCTGTAAACTGTATCATTTTTGCAGCTGATTTTAATTAAAAATGCTTTTAATGTTCTTATCTCCTAAATATGTTGTAGATCTCCACAGCATACCCTTTACTCATGTGGGACATTATTGAAGTCTGCTTTGTACTGTTTTGTTTCCTTGTCTTTTATCCTTTAGAAGTATCAGCGCCATTGAGAAGCCTTAAAAGGAAGTTGTTAAACAATACAATTTGTAATGTACAACAACCTTAACATGACTGAAAAAATGAACCTCAAGAACAGCGCCAATAACAAACAGGAATAAACGTACTTTGATGCCTCATTTTACCATTTCAGCACATTATGTACAAGAATCTGGTGCCCATTACTATAATAAGCCATCTCTATGAAGAAATAAATCACGACTTATAAACCAATGAAGTACAGAAAGCTACATGGTCAAGCTTTCCACTCACATGCATGATCTCATTACTCTGTGAACATTCGATAATGCAGCTGAATGTGAAATTTATACAAGTATATTAGACAGCTAGGAAAGAATGAGCATTCTTTTACTTACTTGTGATTAAATATCTATTCTGATATTTAATTTCCATCGATTCCTGAAGCAAATTATGGTTCTAGAAAGGAAACAGTTACATATACGCTCTTGGTACAGAAACTTCCCAGATTTTTGTCTCTGTCTCAAGTGGAGGTACAAATACCCTGCTACAGGTCTAACACTGCCCCCACTAAGGCTTATGCAACTTTTTAGGGATGCAGAATTGACTGAATCCACAAGCAACTTCTGCAATGTCTTACAAAAGATCCCTAAGAACACCTAACACTCACAACAAATATGCAACTTCTTAAGCAATAGAAAATGGTATCTGACCTGATGCTGACTGGAATAAAACACCAGTCCTTTAAAACACAGCAGTGGTTGAAAGCAGTAAACTATTCCATCTCTGTTAGGACACACACGTTCTTAATGAGACAGCTGCAGCTGGTCCTAGAAGCACTCTGAGTCACTCAGAGCATTAGAAAGGATGCAACTGCAGTACACACCTTCCACATCCCAAATGCATCAGCTCTTACTATGATTCATACAGTGAGAGAGCTGAGTTAACGTGATCTTGGTTTCTCATGTTCAGTGCAGGACTTGGAAAGAGCAACACAGTCCTCCCTGCATGGACATGGTTGCCATGTGCAGCTGCACTAGACAGCTGTGAGCTCTTTCACCTTTCCACAGCTTGAAGCCAAACAGAAGTCAGTTTCCTGATGATGTGCACAGCAGTGCTCTGCCCATTGTTGAGCAACTGAGATGATGAGACTAGAAAACATCTAGCAGGCAGGTGCAGCATGGACTGTTCTTTTCAACTGTTGGTGAAAGACTTATGGAGTGAACTTGTTGCTGCTGAAAGCCTGTCCCACTGTAGCAGAGTTCACAGTATCACAGTATTATCAAGGTTGGAAGAGACCTCATAGATCATCAAGTCCAACCTGTCACCACAGAGCTCAAGGCTAGACCATGGCACCAAGTGAGTTCCACTGCTTTGCACCTCTAGTCATATAGAGGAAAATGTAAATGAGGCTGTAAGAAGTCTGTACCAGCTCAAGACATGAATAGTTAAAAGTGAAATATCACTGCATTTATTCTTTGCTCAGGACCCAGGAATATTGTATCTGACTATTCAAGATGGGATTATAAATCATGCTGTAGAAATTAACTAACCACGGCAAATCATTCTCTGCTTTAGAGCATTTGTCTTTCCATGGATACAATTCCATAAGTAACAGGATGTACTAGGATGTACATGCATTAAAAAGAAAAATGCATTAACACAGAGTCTAAGGTGAAGATGCACTCTTAAGTATAAGTCTGCAGAATCTGTATCAGTCTAGCTTACATATAAAATTCTATTACTACTTTATTGATTAATCACTTGAACTTTAAATTCAGTTGAGAATGATCTGAGTGATTTGAGTACTGAATCAATCTACTCTAGAATACCTTGCTTATCACAATGAAGGGATTAGAAACTGTTCTTTACTTGAGCAGTAAAAATTCTTTTTTGAACCATTGTCCTTCAAGTGCGTACAGTAAAATCTCAGTTGTATGTTGAAGAAAAATAATATATATGTTAGAAAAATTACATATATTGAAAATTATCTATATAGATGTACTGACGAATATTACTGGTATATTAATGATAATTACAGATTTCCAATATACCTTTCAAAATATATTTTCCAATAGGAAGCAATTGTGTATTTATTGGAGATTTTTTGCAGTTTTACTACTGCAAAACACACTGAAGAAAGCCAGAACTTTCTAATCTACTAGATCACGTGACCACCAATATCCATGTTTACTAAAACTGACTACTAATAGGAGAAGAACATGCACCCACCGAAGCACGATCTATGTTCTAACATTTTCTAACTTGTCAAAATGGAGAGGGATATTTTACAAGGGACCCTAGTGCTAGGACAAAGGGAATGGTTTCAAACTGAAAGAGAGGAGATTTAGATTGGATGTAAGAAAGAAATTCCTCCTTATGAGGCTGCTGAGGCACTGGAACAGGTTGCCCTGAGAAGATGTGGCTGCTCCATCCCTTTAAGTGTTCAAGGCCAGGTTGGACCAGGTTGGCCTGGGCAATCTGGTCTACTGATAGGTGCCAGAACCCATGGCAGGGGGGTTGGAACTAGATGATCTCTGAGGACCCATCCAATCTAAGCCATCATGTGATTCTATAATAAAAATCTCAGGCACAGAAGGGATTTCTTTTTAGTCTTATATCTCATCTGATATCGCCTCTATCTAGTTATCAATACATGTGCATCGGCTAAATTCAATTTTTTGTACACTGCTGGTGACATTTGACTGGACTGATGTGTCAGGAAGAATTTTAATGAGTCATAACACAAAATTTTATAGCCATAGCTTTTTATTTTTTTAATATTTTTGTTTGAAGTTGTTGTTACTTCAGTCCTGTGTCTATCTTTGGAAAGAACAGAATATGCACTATAAAATTACATTAATAGCATGGCTGTATACAACTTGACACAATATAAACATTTACCCAATCGTGGAGGAAAACAAAATGCTACTATAAACATCAAACTTATTTCTGTATTCCAAATAGGAAAATACTGATTTCAGTCAGGTCCAAATTCAGCCTGACATGAATCTTCACACAAAGAAAGATTTGTATAATAGGTTTCCCAAAACTTCCCTGCAAAGAGAAAGTGTCAGCTCAGAAAGCCTAAATATTTTACTTAGAATGCATCAAAACTGTGTTAACTTGGCATTATACCTTGTTGGGGTCAATGTCTTTGCTTTTACCTGACTTAAGTAAACTGCAGAAATTTCAACTTGTGGAAATAAGTTTGTTTTTCATGTAAACATCATTCTTAACTCAACATACCACATAAAAAATGATGAGCCACAATTCCTACATTTATACAAAGTTGAGTTGGCAGTGTACACGTGCAGACACAAGTGAAAGCACTTGTGCCATCTATGAAAGTGGATTTATAACCTAACCATCCTGTAACATTCACATTGAAATATTTAATTTTGTTTCTGATACTGATTGAGCTTCTTCACAGTGAGGGCGACGGAGCATTGAAACAGGCTGCCCATGGTGGCTGTGGAGTCCCTTTCTCTGGAGACATTTAAAACCCTGTGTGACTTGGTCTAGGTGATCCTGCTGTGGATTGGACTAGATGATCTTTCAAGGTCCCCTCCAATCCCTAATGATTCTATGATTCTATTGAGTGCACCCTCAGCAAGTTTGCTGATGACACCAAGCTGTGTGGTGCAGCAGACATGCTGGAGGTCAGGGATGCCATCCAGAGAGACCTGGACAGGCTGGAGAGGTGGACACAAGCCAATATCACAGGCTTCAACAAGACCAAGTGTAAGGTCATGCAGCTGGGTCAAGGCAATCCTAAGCACAAACACAGGCTGGGCAGTAACTGGCTGCAGAGTAGCCCTGAGGAGAGGGACTTGGGGGTGCTTGTGGATGAAAAGCTCCACATGAGCCAGCAGTGTGCACTTGCGGCCCAGAGGGCAAACCTGATCCTGGGCTGCATCAGAAGTGTGACCAGCAGGTCAAGGGAGGTGATTCTCCCACTCTACTCTGCTCTGGTGAGACTCCACCTGGAGGACTGCATCCACTTCTGGAGCCCTTATTACAAGAAGGACGTGGACATGCTGCAGCGAGTGCAGAGAAGGGCCATGAGGATGATCAGAGGGCTGGAGCACCTCTCCTGTGAGGCCAGACTGAGAGAATTGGGGCTGTTCAGTCTGAAGANTTTCAGAAACAAATGTAAGCTGGGCAGTTTTTTTCACTAACTTAGCATCTCACAATGCAAAAACTTTCAGTCAGTTGATCAGAAAGCACTAGAATTTTCTTGCCTAAATGACACAACTCCAAGATGTTTGAGGTTAAGTAATGTCTTTTTTAATTTAAATATTTCTTAACTACACTGGTATCAGATATCACTAACAACAATCAAAATCAAACTGTTTAACCTTTTATGAAGTGTAGGTATCAAGCCAGTTTTGTTTTGTTGCTGAAATCTAAGCAGAATTAGTATTGCATTTGACTAAGTTATTTGTCTTTAAAATAATATTTAGGAGTTTGATTTGATTTTTGGTTTTTGGATTTTGATTGGATCAGTCTTATATACTTGTAAAGCCTTTTCTACTGCACTGTCATATCCCTGGTTAATAGATTCATCTAAATAAATCATTCTTTACAACTTTCAGGAAGACAGAATGTATTATTTCATATTCTAGAAGTAACTTTCGTAGGTAATTCTCTAAAGAACCATATCCCATGTTTTCTGCCCAATGCATCACAACCTGAAACATAGCAATGTCTTCAGCCTTCAATGACTGTAGTTTTTTCATTACATGAGACTTTAATTATCTTTGGGATTAAACACATTCAGTTGTTTCGGTTTTTTTATTAATAACAGAATGTAATGAAAATGTATCCAGACATGGTTTTGATTATATCAGGTACATCATTCTGCTTTCAATTCAAATGTAATTCTCCTTTCAGTTACACTACTGAGTATTAAGGGTAACTGGGTGGTGGTAGAGGTAGAGAAAGAAAGAAAAGTGAAACCAACATACTGAAACAAGAATGAGACAAAAAACATTACCATTGTACGTATTTGGGTGCTGAGCAATTTAAAACCAGTAATCAGCATCTTTATAGATAAGACAGATGAGGTGAATTAATGCTTGTAGCCAAAGTTCAGTCACACCAACCACCAGCAGCTACAGGCTAGGGGAGGAGTGGTGGAGAGTGCCTGGCAGAAAAGGACCTAGAGATGTTGGTTGACAGCTAGCTGAACAGGAGCTTGTGTTGTGCCTAGGTAGCAAAGAAGGCCAATGTCACTGTGGCCTGGATCAGGAATGGGGTAACCAGGAGTAGAGATGTGATGGTGCCCCTCTACTCGACACCCTGAGACCGCACCCTGAGTACTGGGTCCAGTTTTGTGTGTCACAGTATAAGAAAGAAATTGAGGGGCTGGAGGGGATCCAGAGAACAGCAACAAGGCTGTTGAGAGGTCTAGAAAACAGGCCCTGTGAAGAGTGGCTGAGGGAAGTGGGGCTGTTCAATCTACAGAAGGGGAGGCTAAGAGGAGACCACCTTGCTCTCTACCTCTACCTGAAAGGAGATTGTAATAAGGCTGGTCTCTTCTTGCAAATTATCAATGATAAGATGAGGGGAAATGGCCTCACGTTGCATCAGGGGAGGTTTAGAGTGGATCTTAGGAAGAAGTTATTTCCTGAGAGAGTGGTTGGGCACTGGAACAGGCTGCCCAGAGAGGTGGTGGAGTCAGCATCCCTAGAGGTGCTTAAAAACCGAGTAGCCAGAGCACTTGAGGCCACGATCTAGGGGACATGTTGGGGTGAGGGCTGGACCTGATGATCCTGAAGGTCCTTTCCAGCCATTGTGACTCTATGATTCTCATGGACGGATGATCAATTTACTATGTAGTGGGATCACAAGCAAGCCTAAATATTTATTCTGCATGCTCCTTCAATACATTCAGGTTCATAAAAAGCACAAGTTGGTAAACATTACAGATGTTAACTGCTGTTAGGACTGGTGAAAACAAGACCACTCAGAGATGCTGTTAGAAACTGAAATCTGTAATGCCCAAACATTGCAGAATTTTGGAAAGTCCCTCCTTACTGCAAATACATGTTCTGAGCTACAAATCCTCACACACATTCTCTCCTACCATAAAAGTGAGAGGCATATCTTGTTTTGAACCAAGAGTTCCAAGAACTGAGGAACAGAGCATTCTGTTTTACCCACCTCCCCCTCAACAAAACCAGACCCTGTGGCATGAGCTTGGAACACCTTCGGACAGTACCAAGTATGACCATCATCAACTGGACAATAGAGGCCAACATCAAGGATGATGCAAGATCATAGGATCATAGGATGTTAGGGGTTGGAAGGGACCCAAGAGATCATCGAGTCCAACCCCCCTGCCAGAGCAGGACAAAACTATCTAACACAGATCACAGAGGATTTCATGGATGCTGCTGACTGGACTTTTGGACCCAAAATGCTGGTGAACATGGCTTAACCACAACATAACCGTGAACCATCACCACAGAAACATGGCATAGATGCAGCTAAAGGCAGGGGCTTGACTCCTATGCTGAAAGAGACTTCTCCCCACTCTACAGACCCTCGAGGCACCATGGAGGTGTTAAATCCCATTCTTTCTTTCTCTCTCCCTCTCTTTTCCTTCTCAGCCTTTACCTTTCCTTCCACCCTCCCCTCTCCCTCTCTCTGTCTCTCCATCTTCCTTCTCATTCTTTCCCTTCCCTCCACCCTCCTTACCCTTACATATGTAACTTGTGTGAGTGTAATAAAAGCTACCCTATGTGTTTGACAATGTTTGTGTCTTAATTCTGGGACTGAGAATATTGTATATCTCATGATTGGAACTTTTCCAGATCATGACAGATGCCTACCCGTAAAGGCTGCTAGCCTGTGTGAATGTATGGACTTCAGTATTGTCACTTACACTGAAATGATAATTCTGGGGATTTGCTTGTTGGTTTGAATTTTTAAAGTATTTGCTTAAGCATATTTTCACAGCTTGGGGATAAATATTTGATTGAAAATTAAATCTCTCCAGCTCTTTAATCTTCCTTTCTTACTTGTCAGCTCTTCCTAGAAGCCTCCTTCCACCATTCAGTGTCTGTTAATTTCCATTAAAGTCAAACCTGTGTTTATGTTACACAAGGCTCATTAAAGGAAATATATAGAAATAAATGCTGCTTCTGGAGTGTTGCTTGTTCGTTACATTGAATGCTGTCCGATTGAAAGAGACATATACGGTTACCTGCAAAAAATCCAGTTGAAATGTTGTAAAATAATATTTATTTTATTCCTCTCATGAACGAAAATGTATTTGCCAAATAATTTACATAGCATGTTGTTTTTATATTGCTCTATTGGTAGTCAACCAGCTAATCACAGGACAGGAGAACATTGATTGACATTATGTTAAAAAAATGTCAACTTTGTATGGTTCTCAGAATAAGGAATTCTAAACAACAATTCCATAATTTATAGTTAGAAATTATACTGAAATATTATTAATAATGTCACCTGACATACAGAAACAAAGGAAAAATAATATGAGTCTTTCCTGAGTCCAGTGTGACAGGACTTCAGCAAACCAAGAAAACCTCAATCTTTTCCTAAATTAACTTGAGATAAAGGTCAAAGAGAAAAAAGCACTACAAGAACTTGATTGTGGGGAACTCCCCCCACCCATAAGAACCCAAAATGAAAGTCAAAGCCTCAATATCCCAAAAAAAAGCCTTATCATCAATTACAGGATTTAACAGCAACCCATTGAAATCCTGATCAGGAATAAGAACATGAAGACAAGTTTTCAGGGGATTTAAAATATTTCTAATAATATAAACCCCAAAGTATTCAGCAGGGGAAACTCCAAAAGCCAAAAACCATGCAGCTCATATTAATAGAGAAATAAATATAAGAATAATGATTTTAGACATTTTGAAAATTAAACAGTAATATATTTTCATTTCCAAGAAAAATAAACCAAGAAATTACTCATAATCCAATTTGCCTCTGTCAAATCTGTTTAAATAACTACTTAAACTTAAGAACTAAGTCTAGGACTGTCAGGAGTAGTAAATTTCATTAAAAAGCCTGTTTAAAATTATGATACAAACTTGCTTTTGGACAAAGAATTACCTTGCAGGCTAACTCTAGACCAACAGACAGCACCAATACAACATTCTCTTGATTTATTATCTCTCTTGCAAGATGGGGAAGCTCTACCTTTTAGGAATATTTCAGTTTACATAGCTAAAACCCAAAATGTATTGATTTTGATCTAGTTACTTGATCTTCAGCTAACAAATATTACTTATGCCCAGAAAAACTCTAATCATACGTTAAAAGCTTGTGTTGTTGGGAAGTATCAAAACAAATAAAGTATAAAGGGACATTTGAAATTCACATGGGAGGTAGAGTTGGTAACTTCTCTGAATACTATGTGGTCTTTTATAAGTGAATGTTTGATTAGTATTCAACATCAACAACTTAGATTTAAAACCAAAACTCAGAAAAACTTAAAAAAGGAGAGAATGTGAAAATAAGAAATGGATAGAATCTTTTAACATTCATTTATTGCTGACTCACATCTGAGAAAGGAACTCCTGCTTTCCAGAAAGGATGTACTCTGTGTAGATATCCAACAAAATTTTCTCATTTTTTTTTATGTTCTCAGAAAACCTTGCCAATTATTTTGAGCACTGCAATAGAATCCCAAAACAACAGATCTAAACAAGAAGTGGACCAGGTAGATTTAAATGAGTTCACCCTTATTTTCTGCTGAATTGGAAATCACTAGTTCAAATACTGAATTTTGATCATCTCTTTACAATACCTGGTCCAGTTTACAAAAGTAAATCTTAGTGGAAAATCAGATAAAGTTAATAGACACCCAGAGAATTTGTTACAAGTCATCTGATTATATCAGCATCAATCTATTTCTTTATCAATAGAGATTTTAAAATGCTATTTATTTTTTAGAGTCACAAGTAGACAAATACTCAAGAGTTCTGAAGGTCTTTGATGTCCAGAGCTCAGCAATGAAACTTTTTCAATACACTTTCATCTACTACTAAATTAAAATTAAAAAAAAAATCATTTGCACATTTCTGATTGATATATGGCTTTGGATTCTGGGTCACACTCCTACCTTTCAGAGCATTAAGTTTTGAAGTTCAGTTTGCATATTTTCTTTATACGCTATTTGCAGTGCTAGTAAGGCAAGTGGCAATTGAGTAAGCATTTATGCATCTTAAAAATCATATATTTGTTTTGTATTAGGATTTTGTTGAACCTTATGCCTGGCTTCCAAATCAAAGTCATTTCAAATATTTCATAGTTTTCTAGTTTAATTTTCTTTTTAAAACTATTTGTATTCCTTATTTACTATAGTTGGCAAACAATTTAGTGTTGGCCAATCCACTTTTATTGATTTTCCTAAGTTACTTGTTCAGAGACTTAACTAAAATGGCTAAAAGTAACAAATTAAGGGTTTTTTTCTGTTATTATTAATTCAACAAGAAATGCCTTTCCTCACTTACAGATATTTTTTTACCAACTTATTTCTGAGTTCTGTTACAGGATTTGGAAGGTATCTGTATTGCTTTAAATTAATTTAGTAAACCCCCAGAGAGTTTCAGAGGAAAAGCTTCTTAGCAAAGGATTGCAGACTTACTGATGAGAAAAAGTTCAGTTAAAACTCTCATGCCTGCATTTCAATGCATTTCAGTTACTTCGAGAAATTAAACTTATTTATTTGACTTAATGTTTATCGATTCAAGTGGTAGTACATGTTATACAGTAAAAACTGCCTAAGAACACACAGGAAAGCACCAAGTACCTTCTGGATTGCCAAAACTAAAAGACCTAACTTAGGCAAATGAAGAAAAAAACTAGATAAATATATCTATATAGTATTACTGTTATTATATATAAAAATCATATATTTAATATTTGTGTTTTATTAATGTTATGGTGTTACTAATTTAATTCAAATTATTTAGAAACAAATAACTGTAATCTTCACTACAAGAAACATCTTTTTAGCTGAAAATTGAGAAACTTACCTAACCAAATCCAGAATTTCAGACCAACCATCTCTCTGTCAGAGTAACAAAATGGTGTTACAAAACCACTAAATTCACCAACATTATGAAATACAGCAGTCCTCTTCAACAGGACTTGTAGTTTTGCTATTGTCTAATAAAAGATAAAATATAAGTCAATACTTTCTCCGCCTGTATTTTAGTTGGAACAGTTCTCTGTCAAAACAGTACCAGTTAGGATAATTAAAATAGTAATTAAATATCCTTATTATGTAAATAAAGTGAGATATGAGTAATTACTCAATTTCATAGAGCATGAGATGAACATCCAAAATGATGCTTCATGTTATATTCCTCTCTGCACTTAGGGTGCTGTCTTCCACCCTTCAGTCCTTGTGCACAATACTGAAAGATCTGTTTGTATATCAAATTGTGTTGCCTAATCCCATAAAGATTACTTAAGACAGAAAAATTAATTAAATACTCATTTTTCAGACCAATGCAAACATGCAAGAATGCACTTTCTCTCATATTTATGGTGAAAAGAGTAAAAGATCTTTAAAATTTTCTTGCCCCAAACCAAAATCACAATGCTAATGAAAATGATATAAAAAATACATACATTCCTCATTCTTTATTCCAGGTTAGATACTGAAATGTACTGCCCATCAAGGCGGTGCAGTCACTATCCCTGCTGGTGTTTAAGAAAAGATTGGATGTGGCACTTAGTGACGTGGTCTAGCTGATTGTGAACTTTATGATCTTAGACGTCTTTTTCAGCCTCAATAATTCCGTGATTCTGTGATTTGAAAATTGAACCAATGAGCAAAAATCATTCACTGAGAAGATCAAGAGGAAAAAAAAAGGAAAATCCCACAGAAAGAATGAAAACTTAAGGGTGACTCAATGTTAAAAGCTTTTAAGCCTCCGCTAAAGGCATAGTTTTCATTCTGAAGTTTCCATACCTCAAAGGCCAGCATTTTAATCATTAATAACAGAAATAAACACTTTGTCTCCAAGTCTAGAGCTTGTATATGACACCAGATTTAAGGCTCAGTTTGCCTTCTGCCTCGCACAGATTACTGTTACTGTCAACCCCAAAATGTAGCTGCCCCTTGGCAGTGAAAGGAGTAGTTTTTCTTTTGAACTGCAAACTGGAAGTCCATGCTTCCATTAGTATTCAAACTTACATAATTTTGTGCATCCATGCTTGTTGAATTTGTAGAAGGATATAGTATGTGACAGAAAAATCACAAAAAAAGCTCTAATCAAAAATTGGAGAAAAATCTGCACTTTTTAATTCAATCTTTTTAAACATACCTTGATAAAATATAGATAGAGGGGGTCTATTCTTAACCCCAGCAAGGGATATTTTGATAAGAGGATGTAATCAAATTTCCTTAAAATTACTGAGGGACTTAGGGACTTGCTTAAATTATTTCTCATTTCATTTGCCATTTGGACGTGAAGTGCTGAATATGAATCTTCACAGAATTGGGGAAATTACTGATGGAAGAAAAAACCTTTAAGAAATGGCTCCCCTATGGAAAACTGTTCCACAGTATAATGTATCTTACTGTCAGAAGACAGTTTTTCATGAAATGTAGTATAGACTTTTCTGATCCTAATTCTATCACATTATTAATATAAATCTTCATGTAAAACATTAAAATTACTTCTTGACTTTTATGTAATTGTATTCTTATGGACAGAATGCTCAGCCACAGTTAAGGTGTCTCTATTTCACTGCTAAAATATTCCTTAATCCAGTCCCTTCAGGATTTTTCTCTTCCTCTCTTTTCCCCAATAATAAACTCTTTCCTGGCATAGTCCTTTAATCCCATTCCATTTAATCTAACTTTTGTTGCAAGAAAAGGACTCTTGCTGTTTCCCTCACAGGTTGTGAACTTTTAAATCATCCTTCCATTCCATAAAGCAGAGATACAGTTTTGTAGATAAAACATTTGCATAGGATCAGTCCTTTGCACTATTTGCATGTTATGAGGCTATGGGTACATAAATGTCCTTGATTGTTCACTGGCTGCTTCTGTAAGCTGATGGATGTGTTGGTAGGAAGGCAATCTATGTGAGTGATAAAAATGGCTCCTGCACATTTTTCAGCTTTCATGTCTGATTTTACAAACTATTCTTTTCTTACTTTATCCCCCCTCCCCTCCAAAAAAGAGCCAAACCAGGAAAATATCTGTAACAAAAAATGTATAAACAGACAGAGTCTTTGGGCATACAAAGCTTATCTCAGGGATGGAAATATTCTATTACTGCATCATGGAAACTATTTCAAGGTCTGTACTTGGTGCATTGTTAAATTATTTTCAGAAACTGAAGTCAAGAGAATGAGTTAATACACTTAAAAAAGAAGCAACTGGTTACTGCAATGTCAAGTGAAATGATTAGATGATCTCTTAATATGAATATTTGAATAAGACAGCAGTGGAAATTCAAGGATTTGGGATTCGTGATACTGGTTAGAGAGACTTTCATGAAGTTCACACCAATACTGCTGGTCACCTCTCTATTTTTTGTAGCCCATAGCACTAAACTGATATAAAAACAAATTAACTAACACAATAAATGAACAACTGTTCACGTTGTGGGACAAGTGTCAGTACTGAATGATAACAGGCTACATCCAGTGTGTGAGAAACTGCTTGAGAAGCAGCTGAACTATTAAATGTTTCAAATATACCTTCATTTGTAGTTTCTTTTAAAACATGTTGAAATTCAGAAGGATTCTTTTGGGAAATGGAAAAGACAGTGTATGTGGTGTAAAACATGACAATAATAAATAACGTCAGAAGTGTAACAGAAAACTATCCATCTAATGTTCTGTTGCATTTTATACTAAGGGTATATTTTCAGATAATTTCCATGTGGTTGTTAGATTGTTCCATAATTCATTGTTTCATAATATTCCAAAGATAGTAGGTTTCATATGTTTGTGCACAAACATCATTAACAAGCATCTAATAATTCACTTATTACTATTGCTAGCAAACATTACTCCATAAATATATATAACTCAAGTGCAAAACAGGCTTAGGACATTAATTAGTAATTTATTTATCAAACGTAAGCTACAAACAATTACAGTCAATGAAAAAAAGTTTTTCTTATATTAAACAGAAAATAGGATAAGTAGAACTGACAAAGTAGTATCTTCTTTTGCTAAATATGTAACAGTAAATCAGTGATGGAATAGATTTCCCCTCTCCTCAGCTCCTGGATAGAAAGGAAATTCAAACATTGATGTTGTATGTCAGATGTTTCTGACTGGGTAATGAGCAGGTCACTGGAGCTGTATTGGGCTGAAACCAAGAACTGGGGCACCTCATATGGTACTATCTTGATCCTTGTGTATTCATGCAGTACAAGTGCTTTACTAAGGGTAGTGCAGGTGGAAGAGCAACAGCTACAAGAAGCAAGCTCACAGATAGCCCAGAGAATAAGCTGGCTGATCTCATTTTGAGCAGCTGTAGCTGTGAATGCTCTGAAGAGCAATAGTTGTGATCAAAGGGCTTTTTTCAGATATGATCTCTGAAATAATTCCAAAATGCCAATGAAATGGCACTCAAGGCTGAAAAAAGGCTATATGGAATTAAATAGCTTAGAGGGGACATTGCAAGTTCAGTTAATCCCAAGGAGCTTACTGTTAGGCTGGGAGCCTTGGAAG
>VXBP01002811.1:0-14050 GCA_013400115.1 Rhinopomastus cyanomelas
TCCTCGAATCTAGTTTAAAGTCCTCTGAATGAGCCAGCTTCTGCCCCAGAATGCTTTTTCCCTTCTTAGATACACTCCTCCCATAACTATCTGCTAGGTCTGGTGTCTGAAAGAACAGAAAGCTCTGTCTGTAACACCAGTCTTGTAGCCAGTCATTAATGGACTGAGTCTTTTTATTCTGGCCTGTGTCCTCACCTGAAAATGGAAGTAATGAAGAGAATGTAATTTGTGCCCCAGAGTCTTTCACCAAATATCCTAATGCCTTAAGGTCTTTCTTCATTCCCCTCAGGCTGTGGAATACAGCTTCCTCTCCACCTGTCCGGATGATCAGCAGTGGGTTATAGTCAGCTGATCTCACCAGGCTGGGGTTCAGGCTCCAGGTAGACTACAGGCTTCCGTATGAAGAGGGTCAGCTCTGCATATTGGGCCCTCAGTCCCTTTCAGGAGCGAGTCTCCAATATCTAGGACCCTTCTCTGCTTTGTGGAGGAGGTCGTCATGGTACTGGAAGACTTCCTGGATTTATGTGACCTTGCTAGGACCTCCAGTGTGGGTTTTCTATTCTCTGTATCCTTGTTAGACTGGCTGTCTTTCAATAGGCACTTATATCTATTACTTAGTGGCAGCTGGGGAGGTGTGCCAGGCATGGGTGGTACCCGCCTTCTGCCATGGGCCTGCACTTGGCTGCACTCACTCCTTCTACTTGGGCTTCTGTCCTCCACCTGAGAACTATAGGATAGAGGCCCCCCCAAATCTGGCTCTTATTTAGCCATTGTCCAGACTGCTGAGCCTGCCTCCACCAGTCTACTTCTACTTCAGTCTCTCTAGTTCTCCCAAGTCTTTCTAGTTCAGTTAGCAGCTTTTCAACCTCATCTTGCCACTGTGCCGCACGGTCAAGTAAATAATCTACCTGCTCGCACCATATGCAGCCAGGAAGATGAAAAAAAATGCTGCATTCTTGGCAGCCTGTTACCTGCACAACCGCATCTTGTTAGGGGACCTCTGTTTGGGTTCCCAGATCCATGTGCAGTTGTGACTGAAGCCTGGTCTTCCTCTGCTGCCACGTTTTTACTATTTTTTTTTCCTCCCACTGGCGGCTAAAGTAGCTAAAGCATCTAGCTCGCTCGCTGCTGCCTGTGCTCTAAGCTTGACTTCTGGTTTTGCCACCCTCAGAGGCTCTGGCTCTGCAAACCCATGGTTTGCCCAGCTTCTCCCACGAGAGTACTCAACCCCAGCAGCTGCCTCCCTGCTTCTCATGAGCTTTCCTGTTTAGAGAACCCCCAGATCATCCAAAAACCTCTTACAAACGTCATTATTTAAATTCACACAGTGAGATAAACCTATGCACAAAAACAAGGTTATTTACAATTCCTGAGCCAAAGGTCTGTTATACCAGTTGGAAAAAATTTCTCTGTTTATATGTGTGTCTTCTGGATCAGGCTAACTGTATGTTAATTTGAGGTTGTATGTAAGTTTTTGCAAGAGTAGTACCTGATTGCAGTATCCCAGCCTGATAGTTGTTGCAGTAATGTCATTTGACTGGCAAGTTTTGCAATCTTTCTGTGCCAGTCTCAAAGATTTCTGACAGTTTCCACCATATGTCTGGACTGCTATCGTGTTGGCCAAAGATCCTTGTAGCTGCAAGAACAGTAGCCACAGAAAAGTAATTGACAAGGAATCTAAAAGATTTGGAAGGGAATTTTTTTGAAGAGGAGGAGAATCTCTTTCTTGCAGGTTGTCCAAGACATTACGATATGCTAGAAGTTGCATATCCGTATAATGAATAATAGGTCTTGTTCCACAGAGGGGGGATATTTTTTGGTAGATGACACAAGCAATTCTCCTTTATGTGCTATATTCCACCTCCATTAAAAAAAGGACAAAAATGTAACTGAAGCTGTTACAGTCAGATTTATCCCTGAACCAGTACCATGGCCAAATGATCTACTGTGCATGTCATCCATGCAAGAATGTTTTGAAGAAACCTGAGAATACTAGTAAGCAGCACTTTTAGGACAGCACCTATAAATCTGTTGAGACATTGAAGATATTAGAGGCTGAGAACACCACCTGTCTCACTATTGGTTCTGTGCTGACAGCCAGAGAAATAATTTTTAATTACTTGTTTGAAACTGCCCAACTTTTTGTGGCATGCTGGTACAGTTCAGGTCAGAAAAGCCATGTAAGTTTGATGCTTTCAATCTGGGAAAGTTAAAGAAGTGATTATGCACCTTTGGCTGTGATATTGGTGTGGTTTGCCCAGAAAAGTCCCTTCAACTACCTGATGCAATTGATGGCTATAAGTTTTATGTCTCTATTAGATAACAAGCAGAATTGTTCTTGCCTCAGAAACTTTACTGGTTTAAAATATACTAAATCAATCAAGTTTATTTATAACAGTTTTTGTTATAATTTTTTTCACTATTTTGCAAAAGTGGATTAATCTAGAATGGATTGCCTGTATGATTTTAAGAATACACCTTTACCTGAATGGCTACTGCTCACTCTGCAGGCATAGATTTCCTCTGATGTTTAATTTCCTTCCTTTTTGCTTTAAAATCCAACTTTAACATGAAGGGTCACTTTGCCTTGTTGCAGCTCAAGTGGGATGAGACTGTTTTTCCTTGTAAATCAATAAGTAGGCAGTACCAACACAAAAGCCAGTTGAAAAACATCACATGCTTGGAGCTTATTGAGTGACTATAAGTCTTTTTTGATCTTTCAGCACGGACCTCTGAACCCAGCAAAATAAACAACCCAGATTATGGCCTAATTGCTCCTAGTGAGCAGAGCTGCAACACCTGGGTGTGTGGTTTCCCTTTATAAATTAAAAGGTCAAGCTAGCCTCTCTTTCCTTTAGGAAAACATCCTGTGCCTGTGCTCTCAGTGGCCTTAGGCAGCTAATCAGTTTTGTGCCAGTGGGTTAGTTGTATTTGTGAGTGTCTAGTTTTAATGTATTTCTCCCTCCCTGTTTTTTGTTCTCTGCTGCTAGTTTCCTTTGGAAACATTCTTATTATTTAAGCATTAAGAAGATCATGCTTAACAAATGGGAGCACTTGTTTAAAAATCTTGAGCTCTGTGGATATATATTGAGTCTTGTGAACAGACTGATGCAATCTGCATAAATAACTACATTGATATACGTGTGGTGCCTTGCCTCTTTTAGGTCTGTAAGCTGAGACTTGTCCAATGGGGATAAATTTCAAATCACACTAGACTGCCATAACAGAAACAAAATAAGAAGAGAAGATACAAATTTCTTAAGCAGCATACAGCAAAAATAGAAGATGCTAACTTGCATTTAAGCAGAAAGTTGAAAAGAGTGTGAAAACATTCTCTGTTACCACCTCATAGCATTTCCTTTTCAGCAAGCTTGAAATACACAACTAAGGGCAGAAAAGAGCTCTATAAAACATCTGCCATGTCTCCATTCCCACATTTCCTTTAGATGCTCAAAGTGAATGTTGTTCCTTTCTATTGCTAGGTCTAAGGTTAGGGTGATTGTACTCGAAACACACAGCATGGTGCCACAATGTGTGTATTTTTTTTACAAAGGTAAAAATCATTTTATGAAGACTACAGTGTTGACAGTTTGCTTTTCCACATCTCTCTGTAAATTTTGCTGATGTTTTTGAAAGCACTGCAGATATATTATGTTTTAAAATGACTATTATTACAGGATAACATTTCTGTCTAGGAAAGAATAAGTGTTTTGGAAAAATAAACAAACAGTTCAGGTCTTGACATGAAAAAATACTGGATACGTACTTAATGCTTTTATGCAACTCAGCTGAATACTGTGGCCCAGCTGAAGCTCACAAAACTTAATGTAATACCAGTTGTAATAAATAGATGATAACAAAGTGCGGCTTTTGACTGATAAAAGGCACTTGTTCCCTAAAAGAAAAATACTTAAATATATGTCTAGATGTAGCACTTTTCTACTGGGGCTGCTAATAGAGCAATGATTTTGAGATAGTTACAAGTTACAGTGGCTGCAAACAGTTACTTTGACATAACTTAGTATATTTTTAGCATGCAAACCAGATACAGAACATTCTATTAAATTGTCTCGTCACACTTTTGTTTTATGCTTGTTTCTGCGGAATCAAAATTTGCAGGTTTTGTGTCATAGACTGGACATTTTGATGTCTGAGTTTGGGAGGCTGAACGTCTAGATTTGACTGGGTTAGTTTTGCTCCAGAGATATATGTTTAAATCTTCACACTTTATTGTTGTGTCTGTCCCAAGAAACTTAGCTGGGTCAGTGTAAGGATTTTGCTTTATGAGCATCACAACCTAGGGTATTGCAAGCTGTGACTTAAATTTACATTTCTAGTGAGACTTTTCTCAGAGANATTATAATGCCTGCAATATAACTGATTTACCTGTTTTATGCAACATAGAAATGATTCTTAGCTATGTGTCGAAGATGTGTGCCTGTCTTTATTTACACACTGTCATGCCAAGGGGCTGCGGTGGCTGAGCTTGCAATAACTCATCTCACGTCTCTTCCTCCAAGTTCCTTATGCTACAGTGTCTTCTCATCCTTGTTTGCACTCAAGTTCTTTCTAAAGGCTTGCTCCTAACAATGACGATAATTAATGACTGTGTTTCAAGGCTTCCCAGTACATCCTGTCATTTCAGAGCCTGTCTTCTATACTGTAGGCTGAGAGGCAGTATTTGTTTTCATGTTTTGTCTTATGCAATGCCAAGCAATTCATTCTGTTCAACAACAATAAAAATGGGTGCAATTTTCCTCACTGCTATACTTCTGCAAATCTTTTAACTCCACATACACAGGAGCAAATTAATGTATTTCATATTCATTGGTACATGCAATATATATGTTTGCAAAGCATATTTCAGAATGAGGAATACATTTATTAAGCCTTGCAAAGCAGATAATTTCCTTTACTGCCACTAGCAAATTTTTTTGAGGTCATCTAAAGCATTTCAATTTCATGTCGCTTAAGGAAGAAAATCTCTCGCTGTTTCTTCTTCCCATTTTTATCACAGCTTTACACTATCCATGTATTATAATCCAATACTGCATGAGTAAATACAGCACTCTTCTTCTCAGTCTCAGTTCAGCACTTTCAAAGGCTAAATAGTTTTGTCTGACACTTTTATTGTCCAGATGGTTTGTGATGTGTACAGATTTTATATTTGGTAATACACTGATTATCAAAACATGTCCTGTTGCTCACTTGAGGGTTATGAATTGATGCATAGATCTATTACAAAGATTGATGGTCTTAATAAATGCTAAGTAAACGTACCAAGTCTGTAAGTGTTAAGAGACATTGGTTTTGAAGGGTTTTTTTTAAAAGATGCTAGATGGCACTGCTAGTCAAGGCTTTAATTTGAACAGCTGGGTTTCATAAAGCTGAGTTTGAAAGTTACAAAAAGGGTATGTAAGGTATTAGTTAAATTTGACAGCTAACGCATTCTGAGAAATATACACCATGATGTATACAATAATGTTACCACTGTAAGGGTATTCAGGTTTGGGTCTATAAACTGTAGTCAACTATACTTAAAATTGTTGTACAAATATCCTTGTGTTTACATTTTGTTTGTTGTATTTCTTCTTCATGTGCCACCTTACTTCATAGCTGTTGAATTATGATAGTATGGAACTTGTAAAATATCTTGACTTGTTATTCAAAATGTTTTTTAAATTTCAGAATGAGAGATGCAACAGTGAAAAGATATACTTTTTGTTTTTCTTAGCTGGGATAATTTATATAATAAACATTAAGCTACTCATTTTGAAAGCATAAAGTAAATTTTTTGCAGTTCTGCAGGATATTTAAGGATCTGTGTAAACACAGTACTCCCTGATTTCTACATTCACTTTAACTGCTGTTTAGTCCATTGTTTATCTTTCTTTTATACAAGGTAGAGATTTGATGCCTTTATCTGCCAACAGGCGAAGGTTTCACTTCAGAGAAATGCCTTTTACACCTAAAAAATCAGGGGAGGGGAAAAAAAATAAATCTTTGCAGTTAAAGACTCCAGTATCACGCAAAGTTACTCCTGCTGCATAAAGATTTGTGACTTGAAAAAGTTTATACAATGTTATTGACTATTCATTCTCTGTTTAGTTAGTATCAAATTCCATTCTTTTGTTTATTGTGCAGTAAGCTTACAAAGAAACTGCAAATTCTCAGCCTTTTGGGCAGACAGTTGGATACCGTGTCTAAGCGTTTGGAGCAACCAAACGGAACCTGCACCGTTTTGACCACTGGCTGGGTCACTGGCTGGGGCTTAAAGACTCACCTGAGTAACTTGAGAAATCCCTTCAATCTCCCCTTTCGATTTGCGTTTCACAGGCCAGTACTTTTTATTTCTTCTCATCTGTCTGCTATCATGTTAACAAGCAAAGGAGAATCTGTGCATTTCATTGACAGCATAATAAAATGGGATTTAGATTTCAGTATTTGAAGAATGGCTTGCTTTTAGGGTTTTAAGCTTTCATTATGTAGTTGTATGGCCTCAGTGATCAAAAAAGCCCCAAACCTAACAATGTATGTTACTGATCGTATGACTTGTTCACCTAAGCAGTCCTGTCAGGCATAACTGATAGATCATACAGTATATGAAAAACTTTATGCAGATTTTTTGCTTATTTTATGTATTTTCCTGTAATACTGTAATAACGCTTCAATATTAAACAAGGAGTAATCTGTGTGGCTTTTCTCAGGTAACTATTTCCATGTAAATAAAGCTGAAGATGAAAAATCTAATGCAACACAGTTGAATAGAGAATAGCCATAATTAATTCCAGACATCAATTAAGTGAACTGATGAAGTGAATTTGGCCTTGTTTATCTGCACAGGAAAACTCATATTTCCTCTTGGAAACCCAATGCAAATGTAACCTAAGGTTATTGCTTTGAAAATCTGTACTAGGTGATGCTCTCAGGTAAATAGGTGAATATTGTGCTAAATACTTCATAACTGTTGAGAGATGTTGCTTGACAATGTTCTGTTTGGTTCCTGGATGAAAATGAACCCTGCTTTGTGAAAGCAAGGCAGGAGATAGAATTGGCAGATGGTTATTTATTGCTTATGGAACAACTACAGTGCAATGCAGAACTGAAACTTTTGCGAGTCAATACACTTTAAAATGTGGCAAATATTTTTATTTTTCTAAGGCTTTCAAATGATGCATCTGTACATATTTAAGATAATTATAATATATTTTATTATGGCAAAAGAGTAATGAGAATGATATAAATCTGAATGCCAAATATTGTGGCATTCTATGAAAGACATGTATATACAAATCTGCAAGTTTTACTCAAAGCTGCAGTTCAGCAAGCAAGCTGGCTAGAAATACCACAGAATCACTGTCTGGGAAAGCCCCCTGGGATCATCGAGTCCAATCATCTACCCTATTTTACAAGTTTCCCCATAAACCATGTCCCTCAACACCTCATCCAAATGACCTTTAAACACACCCAGGCATGACGACTCAACCACCACTATTCCAGTGCCTGACCACTATAGTGATATATACTGAGATAAACAGTTATATATATTCATAAAGTTTGTCAGCTTTCCTAATTCTGCATAATTTAGATGCTGTGAACTGGAGAGGAGTACATTATTTATTAATAATGTATGGATGGATTAGTTTCATGTGAGAAAAGGTGAGCAAATAAAACCACTCCAATGTGCTCTATTATTAAACAGTGCAACAGAATAACTCTTAAAATATCCCAGTATTCAATAGGCATCAGTAACAGTTTTAGAGTGTATTCTTCACTAGGGTATTGAGATTCCTATTTAGTTTGTTGTGATGCTGTAGCTAGGACTTAGAGTGATTTTTCAAAAAATTAATGAAATAATTATTCATTTAGTGCGGTTTTTTTAATTGATGTCAGCAAGGGAGAATTTCAAAATAGGGCCTCTGTTCCTCAGGAACTCTTATAACATATTAAGACACTTACTGAGAATTTAATTGGCTTTCCATATAGGTATAGGGTCTAGCCAGGAAGCTTTCAATGCAAGGTCAGAACTGAAATTGGCAGAGGCTGAATACATATTAAGGAAGCTGCATTCTTCTTATTGAACTCGTGCCTGGAAAATAACTCAAAATTTATATTGATTCCATACAGAGAGAAACCTCAAGATGGAATCCAAACCAGCTGATTAGTTACCCAAGCTCGTGTGGGTGAAAAGCACTGAATAAAGATGAGGGTTTTTTTTCCCCTGCTCTTGGATGCTTTATGTATTTTATTAAGGATTTCAGAATTGTGTCTCAGTTTGGAAACCTTGTGGAGCACCAAGTGGATGGGAGTAGAGCATGGCCATCTTGAATATGGTGGGAATGTGTGCTTGTGCTGAGAGGTAGGTTTCCTACAAAAGAGAAAGGATGCATTTGCTTGTTTCTGGAGTCTGTCCAGGAGACTGGTCTTTTGCACACCATGCAAAAAAGCCTTTGTCCGTGTTGTCTTCTTCCATCTTGGTAAATATTTATTGTTTTCTTTGTTTAGCAGAACTGCTTCATCAAGAGGGACTGAATCCATCAGTTCCTTATCTGACAGAGTCATCAAGCTACCCAGTACCTGGAGGGTTTTGGCACATCTAGGGACATCAATTCAAGCGTCCTCAGACAGAAAATTTTCTTTCATAATCTGTGTGTGTGCTCTGATCTCTTGGTGTAAAAATGAAGAGAGCTTTTCCAGTCATCTTCTAAATGAAAGAAACTTCTACTGCAATTTATGCAGATTCTGCTTCTGCTGATGTCCAGCAGAGGTGCTCAGAGGATTAACGCTTTATAAGAGAAATAGGAAGAGTGACCCCAAATGCTTTTCTTACCTACCTCTAAGTATCAAGGTCTCAGGTACTTGTATTGTTGATGACAGAGTGAGTGGAATTTATACTGTAAGTCTTCTGAGCAAATCTTGGGAGGGTATGAGATGTGCCCCAAATTCTGTTAACTGTGTCCCTTGACCATAGGAGGACTTTTACTGGCAATGTCAGAATGGGGTACCTATACTGAATAGCTCTGCAGCTTAGTGGGTCTTGTCTTGACACATGAATATTGGGTCCAAATCTGGCTCGGTAAGTGAAATAGCAAGCAGTATGACACTTAAGAAACAAGCAGTTTAGTCTGTGTCAACTGGAAATAGGTATTCATAATAGTAGAGGCACTGCAAAGTTTAGGAAGTTGCTGAAAAAGGATTTTCAGTGCTATTTTTTTAATTAAGTGTCTAAATTGCACTGCAACTATCATTGGGCACCCTAAGTCCATTTTTCTACAGGCTGAACCACTGTACAGCAATATTATTTATTTCAGATATAATTTTAATTCTGAAGGCCTGATCTGCCTGCACTGGAGGTGGACTTTTGCCATTACCTTCAACAGGAGCAAAATTTGCTTTCATTTGCGTGCACACATAGTAAATCTGAGGTATCAACAAGCCCTTCCTGACACTACAGTAATTTTTTTGGAAAAGTTCACTTTCTAACCAATGTTAATTAGTTTCCAAGAGAGTAGAACACTTTTATACCCTCTTAATATTCTTTTGCAGTGTGTATTGGTTGCCTGGAGTTGAAGTGGTTTTGATTAAGTATATGTGATAATGAAAACCATGAGATTGCCCTTATGCAGAAGTTCTCTCTTTGTGATGTTACATATAAAACAGCAGAAGTCTTCCAATATTTAACATAAAGTTTTTTCTCTCATTCTGCTCCAACACCCTCCAAACCAGAGCTCCAGCTAATTAGGGGAAGTGTTCGAAATGGTTGTATACCAAGACTTCATGTTCTGAAGGTGTACCCAAGTGGAGAATTTGATAAATTTTGCTGGGGAGAAGGGACAGCATAGTCTGGTAGGGGCATAGAACAACTGCAGTGAAGGCTACTTAGGTTTATATGATGCCTTACACTGTGACTGTGCATCTGAGTCCAGGTATGCTTAGGGTTTACTAACAAAGCAAATGGGAGACCCTGTTTCTCCTGCAGATTTGTTATTTTTTCAGTAAAATTTGTCGTTGACTGTTGAATCTTTCCTACACCCTGAAAGCTTGTTGGGACTAAATAAGATGGTGAAATGAAAAGGGTTGACAAAACAGTATTACAGAATCACAGAATGCTAGGGATTGGGAAAGACTTCCAGAGATTATCAAGTCCAACCCCCCCGCCAAAGCAGGACCCAAAATAGGGCAGATCACTCAGAAATGCATCCAGACAGGTCTTGAAAGTCTCCAGAGGAGGAGACTCCACAAACTCTTTCGGAGCCTGTTCCAGTGATCTTTACAGAGCACCCTTACAGTAAGGAAGTTCTTCATCGTGATGAGGCGGAGGATGAGGGGTGACCTCATTAATGTTTATAAATATGTGAAGGGTGGGTGTCAGGAGGATGGAGCTAGGCTCTTCTCAGTGTCATCTAGTGATAGGACAAGGGGCAATGGGTGTAAGCTGGAACATAAGAGGTTCCATATAAATACCAGAAGGCACTTCTTCACAGTGAGGGTGACTGAGCACTGGAACAGGTTGCCCAGGTGAGTTGTGGAGTCTCCTTCTCTGAAGATATTTAAAACCCACCTGGATATGTTCCTGCGCGACTTGGTCTAGGTGATCCTGCTGTGCCAGGGGGAAATGGACTAGACGTTCTTTCAAGGTCCCTTCCATTCCCTAATGTTCTGTGATTTTGTGATTCTATGATTTAAACGTGTATTAAATTGTTGAATCACAATGTCATTCAAATTAAATTTTACAAATATTCTAAGGCTATTGACTTCATATATTAACTATCTGAGCCTTTTTCTGCATGTCACTAGTGGGAGGAACTCCATAGGCTGTTGTAGTTCATGGCAAACTTCCAGTCTTTGCAGTGAGTTCTAAGCTCTTAAGAAGTATTTTTCCAGCTGACTCTGCGGGTAATGGGGCAGGTGACAAATATAATGACCTAAGTTCCTTACAATAAAACTGAAAGGCTTAAAGAACTAGATGTCTAAAAATAATTGTATCTCTTATGCTGAAATATATTATATAGAGTGTTAGGCTTGCTGCATATTGTTTTATGTTGTGTCAAGAGGATATGATGCAATACACTTTTGTGCTCCTGGGAATTTTGCTGTGCGCTATCGCTGAAGCAGAAAGTGGAACCCATATATTACTGTTTGGCATATGCTACAGTGAAAGATTCCGGTATATAATGTATTTTCTTAACAACTATTTTTTCAGGAGCAAAGCTACACCCAGTATTGAAAAGAATCAACTGCACTTAAGATTGTGATTTTTTTATTTTATTCTAACAAAGCAGCTTCCAAAGTGAAGTGAATTCAGCTAAAAACATGTTGTAAATTAGGACATTACAAATGAAAATAATGTAATATGGGCATAAACTATTCTGAAGTGCAAATAATTCTACAGCTAGTGAAACTGGTGCATAAAAACCTGTCAGGGCCTGAATTTCAGGTTTTGTAAAATGTTGCTGCATTGAGCAATGAACTTCTGGAACTTGTTATATTTAGTGGAATATTTCTTATATATTTGTTAATTCACTTAATATTTGGCAAATGGGCAAACATTTCAGAGCAGGACTGTATACAATCACCCTTTCTGATGCAAAAACCAAGAAGACATAAAATAAAGCTGAAATAGCCTTTGTCAATATCACCAGAAGAATAGTAGGAACAGCAATAATTAGATAAAAGTGGTGCCTTCCTTTAAAAAGAAAAGCATCTCCCAATAAAATCCTTCCTCTGAAACCACTTATCTGTTATTTACAGATACTGTTCTACAATGGATGCACTCTCCACACATTCAGATTAGTGTTTTTCCTGACGTAAATATTGCCTAAATGTTCAAAATCGGAACACTGGATTTGAAAAGGTGTTTGAGGTAACTGTGGCATTAGTTTTTGCCGCAGCATTATCCTGACAGCAAGCAGAACATCACAGCATGTCATTTCTTGGCAGATAGCTGCTGGGCTGTAGTTTGCATCCCTACTGTCTCTGCTTGGGATTCCAGAATGTAAATCTGGACAGAATTTATCTGGTTTTGTCCAAAGAACATAGCTGTGAAAGTTAATGGGAAATTCAGCAATAATTTTTACTGTTGGGAAGAAAAATAAGAGATCATGCCAAACATGACTTTAAGCCAATTCCAAATTCCCATTTGAATATTGGTAGCCTGATGCAACTTAAATCCTTTTATTGGTTTAAAAATAAAAACTAACATATTTTTTCAGGTGTAAGTATGAGTTAACTGTCTGCTGGCTAATTTTAAATTATACAAATCAATATTTTAATAACATTTGTGGCCAACTGTTATTTATCTGTTTAACTATATGACCTTTAAATTATTTTATAAACATTTAGCTTTCCAATAAAGCTATATCCAAATACCCGTCTTTTGATAGGAACCATCTGCAATATTTCAACTTTCTCCATGTTCAAATGTTTATTTCTTCTTTTGCTAAAACAGCAGCACCTAAAGGAGATCACAACTCAATGACATGGTACAGGTACAAAACACAAATGACAAAGGTCAAGGCCAAGTAACTTTAAATTAGACAATGGTTACAATTTGTTGTGGGTCATGCATATTTTAGAAATGCAGGTGCTGTAGAGGGTGACAAAAAGCACACAGACAGTACATTTAGAGACAATGGTTTGTTCTGAATTTAAATTTTATACAGTTAAATCTGTGTATTCTATGAAATCTATTTTGAAACTAAGCAATAACCATTTCTATAAGGGTGGTAAAACAACCCAAGACTATGAAGGTTGTAGAGGTAGTAATATTTCCTTAATAGCCAAAGAAACAGTTTTCTGTAACTACTGCTCATAAGCAGTCTCTTAGGTCTTTGTGTATTTTGTCTTTTGCACCTTCTGGTGATACTCCCTTTAGTTGTAACAATATCATCTGAGTTTAAAAGATAAGCTATTAGCTGAACTATTTCTTACTAGTTTACCTGATCAAGTTAGATTTAATAAACCAAAATACTCCATTACATGAGATGAAAGGTATGTATTTCCTGACAACAATAAATACAGTTCAAAAGGGGTCCTGTGTTTTCTTTGATGTGGTTTGTGTGTGTTGCTGTTAAAGTTTAGGATAAAGATCTGTTGTCTGTGTGGATTTGCCACGATGGTTTGATGTCAGGTGCACAAATTAGGACTTAATCCTGCTAACCTCTGCTCAAAGAAATACCACCAGTGATCAATGGCTACCCACAAGCCGTGGTTTTCAGAATAGGGCCTTCTTTGTTTTCTGAAGAAAGGATGTAAATTGTTTAGTCTGAGAAGTTTGTGGCCTGCTTTCAATTCATCCATAACCATATGTAAATGATAGTTGACACTAAGCAAACCGGTGTCCTGAATGTAATTGCTCGCATTACAAATGGAAGAATTTTTTGAAAAGACAAGGCTAATGAAGCTAAAGAGACCTATTGCTTTATCTCACTCAGATACTTTTGTTGTTTTTCAGCTGTGATGCTGATGTTACATAAAAATGCCAAGGCATTTTGTTAAAGATTGGGGTAATGTCTGTATCTGTTAATGAAAAATATAATTTTTAATGTAATACACAATAAAGACATAGAAATAACTTTTACTAAATGAAATCAAAGCTTTCATCCCTATTTCAGCTTTTATTTGGCTTGACTTTATCGGAGAAACCCCTATGTCAGTCTCCTTATGCACATACTTATCTTCTCCTAGTTTTAATATTTGTTAATAAGCTTCTGTTTCTAAGGTCTTAATAAGCAAATCTGTTTAAAAAGTCGGTCAGGCTGAAGTACCTTTACAGCTGTCTCTCTGAGCTTTGTCTGCTCAGTAGAGTTTTACAAATTCTTCTTAATGCAAAATTAGGGCACTAATTTCTTTTTTTTCCTTTGCCCTGAGCACTTCAGAGGTCATTATAAAGGAGAGGAAGAGCTTTAGTATACTCACCCTGCAGGGCTGAGGATATGGAAGATCACAGCTGTGTCTACCTCTTGGATCTGGATCTTATTAATGTCATCAAGCAGGGAATCCTCTGTAGCTGTAGGCTGGACTTTTCCTGCTGTTAACAGGCCTCAGAATG
>VXBP01002814.1:0-17330 GCA_013400115.1 Rhinopomastus cyanomelas
GAGCCATGAAGATGAGGAAGGGAGTGGAACATCTCGCTGATGAGTAAAGGCTGAGCGTGATGGGTCTCTTTAGCTTAGATAAAAGGCAACTGAGGAGTGACCTCATTAATATTGATAAATATGTGAAGGGTGGGTGTCAGGAGGATGGAGCCAGGCTCTTCTCAGTGTCATCTAGTGATAGGACAAGGGACAATGGGTGTAAGCTGGAACATAGGAGGCTCCACATAAATATCAGAAGGAACTTCTTCACTGTGAGGGTAAGAGAGCATTGGAACAGGTTGCCCAGGGGAGTTGTGGAGTCCTCTTCACTGGAGATGTTTAAAACCCACCTGGATATGTACCTGTGTGACTTGGTATAGGTGATCCTGCCGTGTCAGGGGGATTGGACTACATGATCTTTCGAGGTCCCTTCCAATCCCTAATGATTCATCTTCATGGCTCTGCACTGGACTCTCTTTTTGTTCCAGAGATCCAGACAGAGGTCCCTGTTTAGCGAGGCTGGTCTACTTCCTGACAGGCTAATTTCTCAGCACATATCGCCAGCCTGTTCCTGGGTCTTTAAGACTTCCCTCTGGAAGGATGTCGAGCCTTTCTGAACCTCTATGTCCTTCGCGTCAGCCTCCCAAGGGACTTTGTTAATCAGCCTCCTGGACAGGCCAAAATTTGCCCTCTAGAAATCTAAGGCGGCAGTACTGACTCCCCAACTTGTTTCTCCAAGGATTGAAAATTCAGTCATCTCATGATCACTGTGCCTAGATGGCTTCCAACCTTTACTTCCACCGGTTCTTCTCTATTAACAAGAAGTAGGTCCAGGAGGGCATCTTCCCTGATTGGCTCTGTCACCAGTTGTGTCAGAATGTTATCTTCTACACAGACCAGGAGCCTCTGGGACTTTTCTTTCTCTGTGGTATAGTAGCCAACTGGGAAGCTGAAGTCACCCATGAGCACAAAGTGTACCAATTATGAAACCTCTCTCAACTGCTTATAAAACATTTCATCTACTTCTTTATCCTGGTTGGATGGTCTGGCTGCTACAAGATAGTTTTCCTGTCGCACAAGATCCAGCTCCTCCTGTTTATTTCCCATGCTGTGTACATTGATGTATAAACATTTCAGGGAGGGAGCCAAAGACATAGTTTTCAACCTTGAGAGGTGGTAGACCTGGTTATCTAAGATGCCAACACACAAGTCTTGGGTTACTACACCAAAGGTTCTCACTGGCAAGGCCAGTTACATCTCCATCCTCCTACTCAGCTGTCTTTATCACAACCTGAGCGTAGGAAATGCTGGAAGCCTGGATCTGTCACACTGGAGGAGACAGCTGGGGGTGTAATATAAGAGCAGTACCCTAGGAACTTAGGAATAGATAATGATCAATGCCCAGAGACAATGCTGTTGTAAACACAGGATGTCTGTTTAGGGCTAAGAATACAACCAGGCCAGTAGTTAAGATAGGAGACTGATAATAGGCTGAAGTGAATTGTTGTGTTCATCTCTGTAGACCTTGTGTTAATTGTTTGTAGTGAAAAATAGAACTAACCAACTATGTAACCTTGGAATGTAGCAAGACGAAGATGATTGGTAGAATGTAGCTATTGATGAATACTGTATGGTATATAAACTCAGCTATTTTGTAAAATAAATGTCTTCTGATCAGTGACTTCTGGTGTCTGGGTACTAAAGTGCTGACCAGCACTCCAATTGCGAGCTCCCAGAAGACAGTAAATGCTGTTGAAAGGAGCAGGAAAAGGCGCCTAATTCATCCCTGTGGCAACGAGACTGCAGATGAGGTCTGAGAGGACATGGGACAGGAAATGCCAAGTGAACAGCAAGGTGTATATGAATGTATGCGATGCCTTCTAGAAAGACACGCTCATTCACTCAAGAAACAAGAACTTAAAGTTATTCTAAACTAGGTCTTGGTGGATTCCTCGATGTTACATCAGAGACTGCTTTCTCGGTTTCGGTTTGGGATGCGGTCGGCATTATGCTGTGTGCTCTTGTGACTAAACGTGACCCCGAGATTTTGCACATGCTTCCGACTTCGTGCTGTCATGGAAGCATTACAGGTGCAGGTGCATTAGCTTAACAGATAGCTCAAGGGCTACCCCCCTACGCCAGGGAGCCAAGCCCTGGTCTCTGGCGGAGATGCAGGTTGCTGTGCTGGCTAGGACGGCTCTTCCTCAGACTCTGAGAAAGAGAAGAAACATCCTCCTCCTATGGCACTGTTGGAGTCTTTATGCTGTAAGCACCCAAGAATCTGAACTGATGTCTTTTTAAAGGAGCAGTTGATACTGAAAAAAACTCAGGCCCCTTGACCCTGCAGCCAGAGTAATACATTTTCATATCGAAAAGTGAAAAATGATGCAAAAGAAGAAGAAGCAGTATTAAATCTCTTTAAACGTATTCTCTCTAAGGGAGCAATAAAATTCGATTGGGGGGGGGTACTAAAAAGACTACTCCTTTAGTGCCAGGACTGTAACCTCATTCCTGGGCCACAGGCTGCCTTTGAACTATTTACTTGGGATGGAATAGGTCAAAAACTATTGGAAGAAACAAGTAATGGATCAAGAGAGGCGACAGTCCTTGTGACAACATGGAAACTGATACAGACTACCTTGGGGGAAAAGAAAGAAAAAAAAAAGAAAAAAGAAAAAAAAAGAGAAAAAATGAAACCTGAAAGAATTGTAGCTGCTGGTGCTTTTACAGCATTTTGCCTGAATGAACTGCTGCTGAGGGTCATGTCCATGTGCATATGCTTGAAGAACCTGCATTTCTGTCCTTTGCCACCCCTTCGGCACCCCCGAAGGAGGAGACATTAGGGCTGAAGCAGGGAGCAAAGAGTAAGACAATGTTGCAGGCACCATGCTGAAAGCCACCAGGGCAGGACACCCACTTTACGTGCAGAACGCAGTGCAGCTGCGGGTGTTTCTGCAGTCCCACGGCCGGACATGGCCTGGCATTTAATATGGAGGTGTGACCTCATTAATGTCTACAAATATTTGAGGGGTGGGTGTCAGGAGGATGGCACTGGGCTGTTCTCGGTGTCAAGTAGTGATAGGACGAGGGACAATGGTTGTAAGCTGGAACATAGGAGGTTCCACATCAACCTGAGAAGGAACTTCTTCGTGGTGAGGGTGACAGAGCACTGGAACAGGCTGCCCAGGGTGGTTGTGGAGTCTCCCTCACTGGAGATATTCAAGACCCGACTGGATAAGTTCCTATGTGACTTGGTTTAGGTGATCCTGCTGTTGCAGGTGGATTGGACTAGATGATCTTTCGAGGTCCCTTCCAATCCATAATGATTCTATGATTCTATGGACAGCACTGAGACAACTGAGAGCAGACAGAGATTTCACAGCTTAAACAGATTGCACAGACTTGCTGCACCCATATACAAATGCTGATGTTTTGGGCTGAATGGAGGACAATGACCAGGAATATGGCACTAACAACTTAGAACTGTCTCAGGAGGATCCCAGGTTTGGCACAGGGCTGCTGCAATCAATCGGGAGCCCCATGCTGAATATGCTCATATTACAAGCATGTTTGCATCCTCTTGTGCTAACCCAGGACAGAGATCTTGGGATGCAGGCATTATTAAAAGTTGCTGATGCAAGTAACCTGCAACAACCCTGGACCATGATTAAACAAGGGTCCACTGAAGACTATGTTTTCTTTTTGGACCAGTTGCAATATGCTATAGGAGAGCAAATAACTAAGAAACATGCCAAGGAATTTCTGATGTTGCAGATGGTGAAAAATAATGCTAATGAAGATTGCCGGAGAGTAATCAGTACCTTGCACAACAGAAATGGCAGTTTAGCAGAAACGCTGCTGCTGCTTGTCCACGTCAATAGATACTGTTATGCGTGTGGGCAAGAGGGACATTTTAAAAGGACTTGTAAGAGAACAGTATGGATGTTCCTTCTGCCCAGAATTTTTGCATACCATTGCCAAGATTTATGTGTTAACTTGTCAAGAGTTAAGAGCTGCATGTTATCTTATGTTAAGTGTGCTGTGCAACAGGCATAGAAGAATTGTGGATTCACAAAGTTAGGTTAAACACTAAATTTTACCACAGGCATGCTTGAGCTGTAAGAACTGCAATTGTTAAGTTGAAAAGAATTTTTGCTTGCATTGAGATCAGAAACCATACACGGAACTTGACCGTAGGACTTTAAGAGAAAGCTGCAGCACTCAAATCCCCTCTGGCTGCAATTCGAGGTGGGGCAGCGGCTGGCAGCTTTCCCCCGGTCTCTTCACAGTGACAGACCCTGTCCCATTGCATAATGTTGTATTTACTTATATGATTGCTTGCAAGTGGACAATGGAGTAAATGGTTGTTGTTATTATCATTATGTGTGTCACAGCAAAGTAGGAGAAGGCATGTGCACACTGAAGAAATGAGAGAGGAGAGAAAAAGTTTGAAATTGCTCAGGTTTCAGAAAAAATTAATTAGTTGGATCTTTGGGACAACTGGTGGCCACAATCTCCAAAAGAACCACAGACTGACGTTTTAATTTCCAGTGTTATAGATGGTTGTGTAAATGTTGATTACAAAAGATATTATCCAGATGAGAATTCTGTGCAGGATGCAACTCCTATACATTTTAACACCTCGAAGTAGTGTAATTGGACCAAATTTATTTTTTCTGATTTGCAGAGACTGTGCAAGGCCAGGTATAATTTCATGACTTGTAGGGAGTCCTTACTCTCTTGGTCAGTTAACAGTGGTAACACTGAACATTATAATGATTGTAAACCATACCCATGTTAGTAATTTTCATAGGCAAAAGAAAACGATTCATGCTTTTGCCCCAGATTGTAATGATCAGAGAGTCTTTTAGTTCTTTTCAGTTATGACCATGTGTTTCCTTTTAGCTCTGAAAGCTGCTGCAGCTAGAAGCCTCAGTACTATGTATTTTGGTGATTCATGTACTTTGTTTTTAATGTTGTTATATTATTATTATTAAGTCTTCTTTGCAACGCCACTTTGGAAAGGTGTCTTCCCTGTTGCAGTGCCTCGGATAGCCTAAGTTGCAGTCCACATCCAGCGAGTTGGCTTGACGGCCTTCAGATTTCTCTACGCCCGGCTCCTTCGGCCCCGCGTTACCCGGACCATTCGTGTACCACTCGAACACCAANTCGCCATCTTAAGAGCAGCTGGTTTAGCAACTACAACACTTCCCAGACACCTAAGGAGACCAAAGGACCCTCACGCTCGAGGCATCTTCTAAGACACCTGAAGAGACCTTGCTACAACAGGAAGGACCCTAACAACAATGAAAAGCCCGAGTTCATTAAGAACTGTCCAATGATGTGCTGGCTTCTTTCCAAAGAGGACACCTAGTCCAGTGAAGAGCCCGCGTTGTTTTTCTAATTGACCAATGACGGACCATGCATGGGGTATAAAAGAGGGGACTTGAGCCATTTTCAGTGTGCAGGAGTGCGGGAAGGACTGTGTTTAACCTTCCCCATCCTTTCACCCAGCACTACCCCTAGGAACCCTTAAGTGCTGTTTGCTTGTTCCTATTTAATAAATTGTAATTGGTTAAGAATAACCTGTTTTGGGTCAAATTACACATAACAGTACTTTACAGTGTTGGTACTCTTGCTGATCTTTTAAACTGATGTTAAGGATGTAAGACATGTAATGCTGCAAAAAATACAGCTCTAACAGATTTTTAGCTTCTAGCTCATGGACATGGATGTGAAGAATTTGATGGTTAGAATATGTTAGATGAACCCTGCAAATTATTCTAAATCAATCCATGAATACATGTAAGAATTGATGCAAACTGCACAGAAGATGTAGAATTTTTGTACTGTAAGAAGATGTAGAATTTTTGGGGGGATAAATTAATAGTTAAACAAGTGGGACAAAAAGATTGGTTAATGGGACTGGGAAGATTGGATTATTAGGTGCATTGTTTGTGGTACTGTTGTTGTTCCATGTTTGTTTTCCTATCTGCAAGGGCCCTGCAGAAGAAAAGTAAACACTGCCTTCATTGTAGGGAAAAAAAAAAAGGAAAAAAGGGGGGGGGGAAGATAAATGGGTTGCAGACAGGTCTGAGTTTGAAAATTCACAGCTATGCCTGGAGAAACTGAGGCAGCAGAGAAGGGAACCTGTTAGAACTTTGTATTTTTCCTGATATTTTACTGAACTACTAGCAATCACTAACACATAATAACACATAAAAATTTTATGGTGTAGGCAGGAGACCCTATAAAGGGGACCTTGGTGTAAGTTGAAAAAGATGGAAAATTATTGTGGAATTCCACAACTTATTGTGGAATGGTAGAAGATTGATAGCATGGATTATTAAAAAAAAAATTAAGGTAGGATTGGCAGATTATGTGGTTTAGCCACCCTTCTCTTTTACGGTGTTTTATCCCATATTCCATTTAGCTCATTCAGCATGTTGTGACCCAAATGCAAGACACTACAATGGCAAATACTGATAGTTAGAAACTACTTCAAGTAATTCATATATCATCTAGCCAAAACAAAGCCTGTCCACAGCTTGGTCCCACAGCAGGCACTTACGATTTTTACAGATGGATCTGGTTGAACAGGGAAATCTGTTATTGTTTGGCAAGAACAGGGAACCTTAACCTGGAAATCAGACATCCAGGTTGTGGAGGGTTCAATCCGAACTGTAGAGCTTGCTGCTGTGATTCAGGTATTTCAAAAGTTTCAGATGACTCTTAATCTTGTAACAGATTCATGTTATGTGGCAGGACTGGTGGAAGGAATTGAAAGAGGTTGCCAATCTCCAATTGTATCAGTTGTTGAAAACATTATGGGTGTGTTTAATGAGTCCTTTGTGACCTTACCTTGTTATGCACATTACGTCACATACAACCTTGCCAGGATACCTGACCAAAGGTAACAGATGAATTCATGCCCTGACTATGATGGTACAGACTACACTGCCAAACATTTTTGACTCAGTCATGCCTTTTTTCACCAAAATGCATGCTTATGCATGTTTCAATTAAGTAAGGAACAGGCATGAACCATTGTGGCCACTTGCCCTGAATGTCAAAGATGTTCACATCCCTCTGTGTCTGGAGGGGTTAACCCCAGCAGACTCCGGAGTCTGTAATTATGGCAGTCATATGTTACACACTATATCTCTATCAAAAACATAGAATCATAGAATCATAGAATCATTACGGATTGGAAGGGACCTCGAAAGATCATCTAGTCCAATCCACCTGCAACAGCAGGATCACCTAAACCAAGTCACACAGGAACTTATCCAGTCGGGTCTTGAATATCTCCAGTGAGGGAGACTCCACAACCACCCTGGGCAGCCTGTTCCAGTGCTCCGTCACCCTCACCATGACGAAGTTCCTTCTCAGGCTGATGTGGAACCTCCTATGTTCCAGCTTACAACCATTGCCCCTCGTCCTATCGCTACATGACACTGAGAACAGCACAGTGCCATCCTCCTGACACCCATCCCTCAAATATTTATAGACTTTAACGAGGTCATCCCTGAGTCTTCTCTTCTCCAAGCTAAACAGACCCAGTTCCCTCAGCCTCTCCTCGTAAGGGAGGTGCTCCACCTCCTTTATCATCTTCGTTGCCCTACGCTGAACTCTCTCCAGAAGCTCCACATCCCTCTTGAACTGAGGAGCCCACAACTGGACACAGTACTCCAGGTGTGGTCTCACCAGTGCAGAGTAAAGGGGGAGAAGAATCTCTCTTGATCTGCTAACCACCCCTCTTCTAATCCACCCCAGGATGCTGTTGGCTTTGCTGAGCCAGTGTTTTCTGTCCTCTGTGTCCATTTCCTTTTCCCACTGGAGTTCTGGCTTAGCACCTTGCAGCTGGCTACTCTTCACCAGGCATAAGTGCCAGAAACTTATATCTCACCATTAACAGATAACTTTGTCCAGGCTAAACCACTGACAGGTAATCACCAGGAGAGCTAAAAAACCCAAATTGTAGAACAAAGCCAAGATTGGTGATTGCTTACATACAAAATATTAATGCTGAAATTAACACAGAATAAATTTCAGAAATAAAAGAAGCTGTATTTATCAAACAACTATACAACATCTTGCACTGTGGGAAAAAGAGTATGTTATTGTTCAGGTACCTCTTGTTCTGCATTATGACATTAATATGAACTTCTTTTCCTTCATCGACTATTTGTGTGCTACTGCTTGCTCACATCTCCATATATGCACATGTCTTCCCAAGTCCTCTTCCAGTCCTGTTCCAGAATGGGATTGTTTCTGTTGGGAGATTGTCTTTCATGTTCTTGTCCAATGTGGGTCTTTCCCATTGGCCATAGTTCTTCAAGAACTGTTCCACCACAGGACCTTTCCACAGAATACTGTCCTTCAGAAATGGATTGTTGCAATATGGGTCCCATGGGGCAGGGGACTGCTCTAGTGCCTCCACTTCTCCAGTGCGGACTCTCTACAGGGTGACGGCTTCATTCATGATGTCTCCATCCACTCCAATATATGGTCTTCCAGAAGCTGCATTGTATATAAGTGCTCCGTAGTAGCAGAGGGGCAACTGGTATCAGTTTTGTTTTCACCTCAACATCTAGGAGGCAGAAATCTTGTATTAATTCTTACCTGTGGCTAGTGTTATGCCCAAAATTTCTTTACTGATGCAAACTACACCTCATGATCAATTTTAGAGTTAATTGGTGTATCCATGCACAGTCCTGCACAGGGCCCTGCAAAATCTGCCACTTGAACCAGGTGCTGAATTCCCTATTAAACCTCATTAAACTGTGGTGAGACTTGTCAGACTGTGATTCAGGTTGCATTTGGGAGAATAAAATCCTCACTACATCAGGAAATTTTCTTCTGCTTTTATGATCGCTGTTTCTTATCCATGGTGCTGTTGCGGCTGCTGCTTTGACAGATAAACGAGTTAGTTTAAAGCATAGCTGTGAGGTGTCAGGTAGTCCTTTGAAGGTTCTTCTGGTTAATCCTTTTGCATCTCCCCTCAGTAAGACACAGAGAAGGATATATTTCAGTATTCTGTCTTCAAAATGGTCACTACTTTATAAGGACATTGCCTAGATCTACTTGTTTGCTTAAACTGCATCTCATGTCTCTGTTTTTGTCCCTTATGGACAAGTTGACTTATCCTGCATGTCAAGACAGGTTCCAAACTTCACAAGGGAGTAGACAAAATATACATTCACAGTAAAGTGAAGAGCAAGGATTAATTTGCAAGCAGTTGTGTTGTAGCAATCCTTTAGATGTCTCTGTGTTGTCAGCTGCTTGGAGAGAATGTGTCCATGGAACTACTTTTCTGCTTGTTATGTTCTTGTTTGCTCAATTATCCTGATACAGAGTCTTTCAAAAGGAGTTTGAAATAATTGTTTTGTCATGCTAGTCCATTGCCCTCAGCTGAGCATTTAGTTTAACTTTCTTCTTACTACTGTGCCACATTTGGCAGAACCACACCAAGGATCAGAACTTAGCTGTTAATACAGTTCCTTACAGCCATAAATCTTCTTATCACAAACTCCTGCATCAGGAAGCATTCAACATCCAGTTAACACTTGACCATGACACCAATAAAATTAGTATACATGTGTTTATGTACAAACTAGATAAATTTTCTGGTGTAAAACAGTTTGACAGTTCACACCTTCAAACTTAGGTTTACTGGGGCTTTGCCTTTTCCATGCTCTTTTCTAGCTCTTTAGATGCCAATTCAAAAATTCTTGTAGTAAGTGGGATCAGGATAAAAGTTTCATGTTTTTTATACCTTGACCTTGACCAAATCTGTGGGCAGTACACTAAATATGTAAAATGCTCATGGTGTGTACAGTGGCAATGCTGAAGCAGTTAAGTATTTGTAGTCATGGCTTGCTGGGCAACGGATGAGAACTACTGCAACAAGTACAGCCCTAGGGAAGGACTACTGTTGCTCTGGAAAAATGTGTGGAATCAATAGCTAGTTGGAGAGCTGAGCTACCAGAACCCAGTGGGAGGAAGAGGCTGACACATGAAACAAGAAAGATTTGTGTAGGTCCTTCTTTACCATCATAATGTGAAAGAGTAGCAGTCTATCAATGATCTGCCATTCAGAAAGTTTTCCCACAATGGGTGATTATCAGCTCCCAAGAGGGGTAGCCACATTTGTCATTTACTATTACAGTAAAAGAGTAAATATTTCAGTAAAATAGTAAACATCTAAGTAAAATAGACTTTGGAAGAGGGAGAAACAGATTGTGAGATGTAGTGCATGAAATGATAATCTGGGTAAACAAAGAAAGTAGAGTCTCGGATGTTGTAGTGTACGCTGTTTCAGACCTGACATCATCGCTAAGGAATGCTGCTAGTTGGTGGAGAAGACCCAGCTGCCATGGAAATAAGACAACCAGAAGAAAACAAGATACAAGGATGGGGCACCTGGATGCAGAGCAGGGGAACTTTGCCTGCCCAACAGCCAGACCTGAAGAGGGACCAATTAGGAACACAGCTAGGAGGCGTGATTGTCTCATGAGAACTTGCGGGATCACGTGCAGGGACAGATTGTATATAAGGGACAGCCTAACAACTAATAAAAGACTTTCACTTGATCATATTGATCATAGCGTGATGGTTCTTTGATAGATCTCCTGCAGCAATTGGCAAATGGCACCCAATGGGACAATGAGTAACTGGGCCCTCCAAGTACTGTTGCAGAGTGGCTAAGAGAAAAGGGACATGGATCAATAGAGGCGTTGTACAATCCAGGCTTTGAGCAGGAACAGTTAGAACTGAATTAGGCCTGGGAACGAAGGCTATGGGAAGCAGCTGGTGTGATGATCGAACACAGATGACGAGATTATGACTAAGGATGAAGCCAAGGACTCAGCAAAAGTCTTGCAACGTTGTATTGAGCAAGGCCAAGGCACTAAGACAGGATGCTTTTGTGACCTGTAGTCAGAACAGAGTTTGATTGTTTGTATGGTATCAGGTCTTTTAACCAATAAGTGCTTGGAATAGTTATGTCAATCATATAGCGATAGACTTCAGAACCAATAAGCTTAGAACACGCAGTTAAGCCTAATTCTATATAAACTAATGTTTAGGTATACTAAAACAGAACTTGCTTTACCACTCATGTTGAGTCGACTGCATGCTTCTCCGCGCAGCCCCCAGCAAGGTACCTCAGTTACTGCAGGCGTGCAGTGGAAAATAGGATCAGGAGGTGGCGGGAAAGCCAGTCTGAAGTATCCTTGCTGCCCTGGCAAGAGGACAGAGCGGCTGCAAGAAGCGACAGCCAGGAGATGGTGCACTTGCCCTGATCAGGTGAGTGGCCAGGGGAGGAAATGGGGATTTATAAAGAGCAAGAAGCAGTCCTGTCTCCTCCAACATATGCTCTCTATGAGAGGAGTGAAGTATGATGCCTCAGTTGTGAAGGGGTTGCTTCTATGGGCATGGAGCCGAGAACTGATCCCTGGGGTTGGTGTAGCGTTTGAGCTGCCCACCTGGGAAGCCACAGGGACAGAACTATGGGACAATATTAGTAATGGGGGATCTGCCGCTAAGGAAGCGACCAAGTATTCAACACTCTGGAAGTCGATAAAGGAGACTCTGAAATCGCTGAAGGTGGAGCACCAGGCAGCTGCTCGCTGCTGTTACCGCTCTGACTCTTGGGCATTCCGAGCTGACGAGCCCTAACGCTGCAGCTGCCTCGCTTTCCCCAGCAATGGCACCAACGGCCGCTACGTCTGCTTTCTCCTGTGAATTTCTATTCCGGTACCCACGGCGCCACAATAACCCCAACTCAAATCGGCTAGGGTCCGTGGGGCCCCTGCGCTGCCAGCAACCGCAGCAGTTCTGGCTTCCACTGAAGCCGATGGTGCAGCATTAATTGAAGAGGAATTGGCAGCTGCCGAGGAGGAGGTGGGACAGGGCGGTCCTCCTTGTCAACTGGAGTCTGCATACCCACCACTACCCTTTTTGCCACCCTCACCTCCTTCCCCCGCCGAGTCCACAGCCAGCTCTAGAACATCTGAGAGAGTGGAAGGTCTGCTGAAGGAGGTGATCATCAAGTTTGATGATCTACAAGTACGGTCTACACAGCCAAAAAGGAATCAGTAGCGCTGCTGCCTCCATCCTACAGTCCTTCACTGCCACCTAGTGGATCTCCAAGACAACAGCTAGTCCCTGATAATCTCTTTGCACTATCCCCATTGCCACGGGTATCTGCAGTTGCTGATGATCCCAGGCACCGCTGGAAAGGAATAATTCGTGATGCCATCATAGAAGGAGATTTTGTGCCACAAGCGTTCCCTGTAGTGGCACAGGAGGGGGGTGGCGGGAGGAGGTGAGAAGCGTTTGACTGGAAGATGTTGGAATGAGCAAGGGCTTCAGTCATTTAGTATGGGTTGAGATCGCATACGACAATTCAGATGTTGCAATATATTTTTACTTTAGATTTACTAATACCACAGGGCAGTGCGCAAATTACTAATGTATTACTGTCCCCTTCGCAACAGCTTTTATGTTTTAGGGCTTGACAACAACTCTGTGATTGTCTGCAAGGGCTAGGCAGCAGGTCAAGAATCTACAAAGCCTAGGCAGCAGGAGGATCTGCCGTATGGCATACAAACGCAAAGGTGAATAGGGCAGGGGCCCTGGAGTAATGCTAATTTGCAGGTAGGGTTTGCGACTGAAGTCCTACAATTATCACAGCAATTGGCATATCAGGCACTGATTTCTTTGCCAGACCCTGGTAAAACACAGGCTTTTGCTCAAATTCACCAGGGTCCTAAAACATAGGCCTTTGTTCAAATTCACCAGGGTCCAAATGAACCATATACACAGTTTATTGATCGCTTACATCATGCGCTTAATGGTCATCCCAATATGGATGACGGCATGAAAGACAAAATGCTTAAGCTGCTAGCTTTTGATAATGCTAATGAAAAGACCAAACAAGCATTGGGTATATTGCTGAAACATGCTGCAGTGCCTGATATGATAGAGATGGCTAATAGAACAGTACAGGCCAATAAAGCAGCTGTGGCTGCAGCAGTGAGTGGTGCTATCAAGCCACTGCTTGAAAAACACCAAGGCAAACGACAGGAGAGGACATGTTTTAACTGTGGGCAGGAAGGCCCCTTTCACAATCAATGCAAGTCCCCGATGGTGTATTGAATGTAAGACAGATAACCACAGCACTACAGAATACAGGAAGAAGGGAAACTGGAATACGAGCGCGAGACCCCCTTGCCTGACAAAACAAATATGGGGGGCTTGGGTTGCCGCAACACCACCACCGCAGGTAGCCTTGACTCCCTCTGCTCTGCAACTGCAGGAAGTGCAGGAGTGGATATGGAAACAGCAGTAGATATTATACTCACATCCATGGCAGTAACAGTCTCCACTCGTCCCGATGTGATGGATACCCCCATCACACTGATTGGCTGCGATTTGCTTGGCCGGATGAGGACTCAAATCTTAACAAAACCTTTTTAGCAGTGGCTGCTGGGGAGCAGCCAATCCTCAAAATTAGCTGGAAAACCAACGATCCAATGTGGGTCAACCAGTGGCCACTAACAGGGGAAAAGCTGCTTAAAGTTCAAGACTTAGTAGGTGAGCAATTGAGGGCAGGACACCTTGTGCCTTCCACAAGTTTATGGAATACTCCGGTGTCTACCATTCTGAAAAAGAGAGGGAAGTGGTTGTTGTTACATTATTTGAGAGCAGTCAATGCAGTGATGAATAACATGGGTGCTCTACAGCCAGGGCTGCCGTCTCCAGTCATGACACCAGAAAATTGGGATTTGTTAGTTGTTGACTTGAAGAACTGTTTCTTTACCATTCCATTGCACAAGGCCAATGCAGAAAGGTTTGCCTTTTCAGTTCCATCAGTTAACAAAAACAAACCTGCAAAGCAGTATCATTGGGTTTTTCAACCTCAAGGAATGAAAAATAGCCCACCATGTATCAGGTATTTGTGGCATGGGCCTTGGAACCAGTACAGAAACATTTTCCAAGTTTGCTATTCTATTATTATACTGATGACATCTTAGTGGCTGGAGAAAGTCTGGGGTCTGTATCAATTTTGTAGGAACTTACTAGCACACTAGAATCACACAGGCTAAAGATTGCACCGGAGAAGGTCCAGAAACAGGCACCTTGGCATTATTTAGGATGGGTAATAACTGGTAGCATTGTGAGGCCCCAAAAGGTAGAAATTAAAGGTGAAGTTGAAACATTGCATGATATTCAGAAATTAGTGGAAGACATTCAATGGGTATGAACATTATGTGGAATCACCAACGATGACTTGGAGACTTTAACTAAAATTTTAGGCACACCTACACAGGCTAATGAGAAGAGATCTTTACAGTTAAAGAACTGAGTAGCATTGGAAAAAATAAGCAAAAAAATCATCACAGAATCATAGAATCATTAGGGATTAGAAGGGACCTCGAAAGATCATCTAGTCCAATCCCCCTGACACAGCAGGATCACCTAAACCAAGTCACACAGGAACACATCCTGGTGGGTTTTAAACATCTCCAGTGAATGAAGGAGACTTCACCACCTCCCTGGGCAGCCTGTTCCAGTGTTCTGTCACCTCCCTGTGAAGAAGTTCCTTCTCAGGTTGATGTGGAACGTTCTATGTTACAGCTGACAGCCACTGCCCCTTGTCCTATCACTAGATGACATTGAGAAGAGCCTGGCTCCATCCTCCTGACACTCACCCTTCAAATATTTATAGACATTAATGAGGTCACTCCTCAGTCTCCTCTTTTCCAAAATAAAGAGACCCAGCACCATCAGCCTCTCCTCATAAGGCAGGTGCTCCACTTCCTTCTTCATCATCATTGCCCTACGCTGGACTCCCTCCAGCAGCTCCAGATCCCTCTTGAACTGAGGAGCCCACAACTGGACACAATATTGCAGATGTGCTTTCACCAGGGCAGAGTAGAGGGNTCTGTCCAGGTCTTGCTGAATGGCAGCACAGTCTGCAGGGGTGTTGGCGACACCACCCAGCTTTGTGTCATCAGCAAACTTGCTGACAGTGCACCCTAATCCCTCATCCAAGTTGTCAATGAATAGATTGAACAGGACTGGTCCCAGCACTGACCCCTGGGGCACTCCACTAGATACAGGCCTCCAACCAGACTCTGTCCCATTGACCACTACTCTGACTTTTACCCTGTTGCCAGTTTCACTATCCACCTCACTACCCAATCATCTAGACCACACTGCCTCAGTTTGGCTGCGAGGGTGCTGCAGGAGACTGTGTCAAATGCCTTACTCAAGTCCAGATAGACCACATCCACTGCTCTACCATCATCTATCCACCTGGTTATGCCCTAATAAAAGGCTATTAGGTTGGTCAAGAACGACTTTCCCTTTGTGAAGCCATGACTGTCCCAAATGACCCTCCTGTCCTTGATGTGCCTGGAGACAACCTCTAGAACAAATTGTTCCATCACCTTTGCTGTGATAGAGGTGAGGCTGACTGGTCTGTAGTTACCTGGGTCCTCCTTCTTTTCCTTTTTGAAGATTGGGGTGACATTTGCTATCCTCCAATCTCTAGGCACCTCTCCTGATCCCCATAACTTAGCAAAGATAATGGAGAGTGGCTTAGCAATGACTTCTGCCATCTCCCTTAGTACACACGGGTGCATCCCATGTGGGCCCATGTATTTGTGTACATTGATTTTGCTCATGTGTCACACAAATAGGGTAAGGATGGAGTATCCGATTATGCTGATGTTAATCAACTCAGAGGCACAACTGAATCATAAAGAGGGATCACCTAGAAAGCATCCATATGCATTGGTGATGCAGTGGGTTACGTCGCAGAAGAACCAGCTACACATATCCTGCACAGCTCTATTGTTGCAGAGAATCTTACAGTTAGTCTATGCCAAAGTCTCTGCGCTGTAACTTCAGGCATGGTGAGCATGCTGTCAAATTACAATTCTTGTGTGATAGAGAAGCCATTTGCTCTGAGCTATTCCTTTTTTGATCCTCTTTCCATCAGCTGGAATGAACATGTTGCACAACCTTCAAAAATAAGTAATACCCTGCATTGTTCAAAGATTTTGCCCATACTAAAATGGAGTGAAGAAAGTATGTGTTAACTTTTTAAATAATGAGTGTGCTGTTACTATATTTCTGGTTTTCATACATACTTTAAATCTAAGTACTCAGCTTTTAGCTCAAGTGGTCAGAGATGGCATTAGCAGGATGTAGGACTGAAAACTACAATATACTGAATTATATAAACTAGGTATTTTTTTCTGGAATACAAGAAATTGTTGTGTACTCTATTTTTCCTGATACAAACTTGATTACTTTTTGGTACATTGTTTTTCTATTTTTGGAAAATACTGCTGATGTCAAGAATTTAAATCTTGTTGAAGAAAAGCAGACTCAGTGTAGTGTTACCACCCAGTGAGGAACTACCTGCTTCTTACCCATGCCTCTTAAAAGGAAAGCCTTGATGTTGAATAGCTGGGAGTAGACAGGTAGGCAACTGGGAGTTATGAGGCCTGCTGGAAGCCCTTACTTGTGTTTTTTCACAGACTGCCTTGTAAATCAGACTTCACTTTTGATTGCATTAGAGTGTTTGCTAGATATGTTGGTGTGAGTACTGCATTCTTCAGTGAAGTTCTAGCTGCATTATATTTCTGCCAGCAGATCTGTTTTGGGGCATGTGAGTTTGTCTAGCTCTGAATTCTAATACTTGTATAGTGTGTTTTACAGATCTATGCAGAATCCATAAACTAAATATAAAATTACATGCTTTTCTTAGCTATTTGGAATGTCATGAAAGTTTAAACCATTCATGCAACCTAGTATCTTTCATGCTTCTTGTTCCATCTGAGGTAGTCATTCAGCTGCCTACATGCCTGCAGCTACAGATATAATCAATGCACATAATACTTGTCTCTGTGTTAATATATAGGTTCTTGCTGTGTGCTTAACATTTGTGTTGGTGTAGTTTAGGACTAGGAGTGATTGTTTCGAAAGCATGTACCTTTTCATGATATCCAAGGAACAGATCACCTACTAAATTTATCAATTAAATGTTGCTGTGAGATCTGAGAGAAGCATACACTAACATTCCATAACAGTCATGGAAAGAGCAAAATCTGAAACAGTCTAGCTTTGGTTTAGAAGATGTCATACATGTCTTCAGCAGTGGCAGGAGAAGGCAGTATCTCCTTTTCACCATAACACAGTAGCACAGTAACGATAAGGTTGGAAAAGACCTTAAAGATCATCCAGTCCAACCTAAATCCAAACAAACCCAGTAACCCTAACATCTAGATCATGCTGCTGAGCACCTCATCCAGCCTAACCTTGAACACCTC
>VXBP01002815.1:0-107528 GCA_013400115.1 Rhinopomastus cyanomelas
ACAAATCTATATATCTGAAAATTCTGGTAATTTTCTAACTGTAACAGTCCACTCCTTGCTTTCATGTATGGGGAAAAAAATAGTATTTAGATCTAACCAGCATGGTAATCACCTGAGTTTCTGGGAAATAGTTACAGGAATTAACAAGTCCTATGTTACAAATGACCACAGGCAAATTTCACCTAAGCAATTAAATACCCCTCCTCTTTTCAGAACCGCAGGGAGGGGATTAGAACACATATTGAATACCACTCTTCCCCCTTTCAGAACTACAGGGAGGGGGATCAGGATCCATCAAATTTGGTTCAATTGTCTGGGAAAATTCTCCGAGAGCCATCAAACTCACTCCTTGAGACTTTGCCCACATTGTCCACCAACTGAAGCGGATTAAAACTAAGAAAGTGCTTTGCTCCCGGGTTTCAGCACCAATTAATCTGTGCTGGTTTGAGGGTTAAAGGCAGAACCCTCCAAAACAGATTGTTAGATTCCCTTCCCACTAATACAGGAAGGGAATATAAACAAATATTGAAAATTACAATAAATTGTAATGATTACAGTAAATTGTAATAATTACAATAAATTTTAATAATTACAATAAATTGTAATTTTATTAAAAACAAAATAAATTTAAAAGAGAAAAATAGCCAACAGAAAAACCTTCACAGTAGAGGAAAGAAAGATGTAAGGAGATTGTGTAAGGGAAGAACTATGTACAAAAGGCACTTTGGTGTAATTCTGGCCTCCAGTAGCTAGGGGGCGCTTGCCACTGGGTGGCAGCAACTGGTGCTCACACCCGGCTGATTCCACGTCCACGCTGCACCGGAAGAGAAGGAAGGGAGGGAAAATGGCGCCGGCCAGTTGTGTGCCCTTCCCCCGTATGCAGCTGGCGCTTTCCGATTGGAATCCTGCTGACACCCCACTCTGCTGGCACTCACCTGGCAACGGTGCACCCAAACCCCCGCGGCCCTCCTCCCTCTTGAGAAAACAGAACCACACTTAGAACCAGCCTAAGGCAAAACAAAACTCCTTAAAGTGCGAGATGGAGCCTCTCTCCATCTACCAGTAACAGTTGATAGAAGCTTAACTAGAGGGTAGCGTGCAGGAGAAGGCAGGTGGGCTGGGCAGTAGAGCAGAACGCAGGAGCTGTGTGTCCTCTCTCCTCCACGGCTGGCCAGGACTGTCTGAGTCACCACCTGCTGTTTTTTTTTCCCACGGTCCCACCACGACCCTCCACCTCAGAACGCTACCCCACAATTTCTGTTCCTACTGTGGGCCGGGGGGGAGTGGTTTGGGAGATACACAAGTTTTTTCTGGGTCCTAACATATAACTCAGCACACTAGTATTACCTACAGTGACCCAAAGACATCTGTCATCTACAGCATGGATCCACCTAAGAGATCAGTGCTATCTGGAGGCTTGTTCCCTCCTCCTTGTTGGGACAAGTCCCTGTGGGTTTGCTTCATTCCTCGTCATCACCTCCTCCCGAGGACTGCTCCTTCCTCTCCCCAGGACTCACAGTGAGAGGAGCTGTCACTTTGGAACACGCCAGTCAAGTGTGGCTTTGCCTCCTAACAGCGGGATTGGAGTGGAGCTGATCACGAACATCCTCAAGGGCTGGAGCATGGCTCCCAAACAAGCTGTGGAAAGACTTGTGTATCTGGAGGTTGGGAAAAGGAGTGAAACAGCGCGCTTTGCCGTCACCCCATTTCGTATGGTTTCCCTCATGCACTCCATGGTCAGCGAGGAGTGGGAGGTACCTCCAAACCGAAGGACCCGAGTGAGGTTAATGCTCTTCAGTCTCTTTGGGGACAGCGTTTTTGGTCAGTGGTTATGGGTACAGCCCAGCCCCCATCACCTGCACAGCGAGGTGCCTGCAGTCAACTGCATCATATTTTGGGGGGAGACAGGGATGAAAAATTACCTTCTCAGTCCCTACAGGCAATCAACTTGCTCCCCGAACCATGAGATATGATTGCCCTTATTATTTTAGCTTGCATAGCAGCGAGCCTTGTTAATGGTCATAAAATTATCTAGTCCTTATTTAAATCCAACAGCCGTCTGTGTTTCAATGACCTCCTGATGGTCTCTGGCTTTGTTCCAGGTTGAACAGGCATCACAGGGACCAGGGAGGAAAAAGAGGCAGTGGGAGGATTAAAGAAAAACAACCAAACCCACAACAAGCAGCAGCCAACAAAGAGAATTCAAAGTAAAACAGGGAATATTAAAGAGCGCTCAATCAGTCAGCTGGAGAGTTCAAAAAAAACACAACCTGTCATGAAGAGAAGGAAGCAGCACCAGGCAAAATTAGCAACGCTAATAAACTCATCAACACTGGAGCTCAGGGCAGGAAACAGCACAGGGGAGACGAAAGGGCTGGGAGGTGCCTGATCCCATGTTGGGACAGCAGGAGACAACCGACACAACCTGAAGGAATGAGCTTTGGTGGAGGAACGTGATTTGGGTGAGGACCAAAGAGCCAGGCTGCTCCTGAGCCCTCCGGTGCTGAGGAGCTGCCTTTGTGCTCCTCAACTTACAGAGCTTTCTCTGAAGTGTATTTTCCTCCTGTTTTGTCCCTTGTATTTGCTTTGAGGGAAACCACGTGCACAAGGAAGGCTGCAGACCTGGCCGCCACGGGTGGAAGGAGCAGGAGCAGCTGCCCAGGGCTGGAGTCTGCAGTGGTTCCTTACTAAAGCCTTTGGCCAGTGATTTCTAAGTAGATCTGAAGCAAAGATCTCCCACCTCCTTTGGATGCCAGACTGCTCCCCTGTCCTGCCCAATAACACCTGCAAGTCCCCAAAACACCAGCAACATTTTACAATAATCCCCCCAAAGAGAGGCAGAAAACCCCCAAGCAGCAGAGCCCTCTGAGCAGAGTAACTGAGCTCCAACGCAGATTCCCATCAGTTTTAGAGCAAACCTGAGTCATGAAATCAAAGGTAGCATCAGCATCCTTCCTGTTAGCAAGGGCTCCTTCTCCAGAGCAGATCACACAGCCCTACCCTATTTTTCTAGACACTTGTGTCAATGCGATATCATCAGCCGCCGTTCGTTCGCTCCTCGTAGCCTGAAAGGAACTTTCTTGTTGGGAAGGATGGGGGGTTTAATATTTTAAAAAGACTTTGTGAAAAAAGTGTCACTGATTTTCCCCATTAATTTATTTATTTAATACCTCCTCCCCCTCCACCAACCCCGATCAGGGTGGCCCTGTTTTGTAGCTTTTAAATATCATGAAACTTTTAGCATCGCTGCTGTTCAACAACACACATCTCCTGTCGCAGCAGGCAGTGGGAACGTGGTTCACGCCGGCGTGAGGAGCCTGTTCCGTCCTCCCCACAGCTGCTGCTGGAATGTGCCATCGTGAGCTGTGGTCACCGTGCACCAGACACCATCAGCCTTCCCACAGCAGAAGCTTTGATGGCTGAAAGCTCTGTCAGAGCCACATCTGCTCTGACCACATCACCTCCCGCACCGCACAGCGCTGGCTGCGGGGTCCGGCATTATCCTGGTGATGTCCTAGGAAGGTGTTTGCCGCTCTGCCCCGAGGCTTGTTGTTACCTGTCTGCCTGTCAGCCCAGCTCACCCACTCCCTGCTGCCCCTCAGCAGGGGCTGGGATTGGGAAATGCACAGGGTGAGTGCCGCTCCCTGTCTCTTTGCTGCACTGGAGTGACTGGAGGGGAGCAATGTAGAACAAACAGCAGCGCTGGCACCACAGCTGCAGGATGCTGCACCTGATCCTCACCAGTCATGAGCCCTGGTGGGATGCTGCCACCGGTCTGAGTTCCCTGTTAGGCTGCATCTGGGGTCAAATAACCTTCACTGCTGGCAGGTGTTGTGAGGCTGTCACTGGGAAGGGATATTCCCATTTGAGGGTCCATAGTGCCGAAGGGCCTCAATGTTTTGTCCCAGGGCAGGCAGAAAATCCAAGAGCAAAGAGTGGGGTTGCTCCTGCCCCACTGCTCTCCATACCCATTGCAGCTCTCCCCATAACTCAGCAACAGTGGGAGGAGATATCTGGGGATGCTCATCCATGTCCATCATGGCTTTCCTGTTTAACAGAAGCCCAGGGTGGCTCCAGACAGTGACTGCATCAACCACCTCCCCAATAACCAACCCCTCAGTGCCAGGCCCAGGCTGCTGCAGCTTCTGGAGATGGAGCAGGAGAAGGTGGCTGTGGTTTCCATTTCCATTCAGCACCCTGCTCCTTCATCTTCACGTAACCCTCAGCCTGACTCCTACCCTTTGCTACCTTGGTACTCATGATCTTTCACCTCCTTCCCTTCCACCTAGAGCATTACATGAAGAAGACCAATAACCAACATCTACAAACGCCAAGCTTCTCATGGCTCATCCCAACAGGACTTCCCTAGTTTCTTCTCACGCACCACACACTTCCAGGACAACTGAGGCTCATGCAAGCACATGATGCTGCCAAAAGCCAGGAGACACAAAGCAGGAGCAAAGAGCTCCAGGTTCAGACACACAACCTTAGGAGAGGCACGAACTCAGCCAAGAGCTCTGCCAACTCCAAGGACCATATGGCAGCACTTGGCAGCCCTTTGCCCACTTGGTATGTGTACATGCAGAAGAAAAGGGGTGATCAGTAGCGGAACGGGGACCCACAAGCAGTGTGAGTGAAGAGAAGCTTCAGGTCTTGCTGCAAACAAGCCAGTGCTCCGACACACACCGTTCCCCAGCCGTGCATCAATAAATCACATTTCACCGTGTAGAGCCCGCACAGAGCCCCAGCGAGCACGCGTGCACTTGGAACACTCTTGCCACTCCCCTCCAACCAACTGCAAATTTACTACCCAACTCTCAGGATGTTCCGACAGGATTTTCCGCTAACACAGCTGGAGCTTTGTGAGTGATGGGCTGAAGCCAGATGGGACTGGTGCTCCCACCACCCGAGGTGGTTGAAACCCACCAGGTGGCAACCAAGGTCTCTGTACTGCCATGGGGCTGCACCCATGGAGAAAGGTGAACACAGTGGCAGGGCTCCACGATGGACTGCCAAGCCCCGAGTATCTTGGCATAGGAGGAGCAATCACTGTGAAACTCAGTGTCACAGTTACTCCTCACAGCTCCATCATGCCTGAGACCAGCAGTAGAACGGTGGTGGCAGATGGGAGCTGCCACAGCGACAGGGCACAGCCATGCATTTGGGGCTTCATCCTGAATTCTGTGTTGGAGCTACAAACTGGGGTGTCTCAGCTCCTCTTCACTGTGCCCAACCACAAGCCCATGTCCCACAAGTGGTCCAGGTGGCTTTGTAATGGTCACAGCTCCACAGGGCTGCTTCCAGGCCTCCAGCTGTGAGCCTCAGAGCAGCCAAGCACCCCAAAAGTCCTCATTATGTGCAGTGTGCAAATCTGCTTGCAGTGCAGGAGCACAATGCCATGAGCAGGGCAGGGATGCTGCTGGCCAGAGCCCGACAGTCACCCCAGCAGCTTCCCAAGTGATGAGGTGCTGCACCACATCGACACATCTAGCCAAGCGCCCATCCTCACGACACACCTCTTCCAGCCGTGCTGCTGTATTAAACTTAGCTGAACAAATCAGCCTTGCTGGGAGAGGGGGGGTGCAGAGCAGTAATTTATCTGTCTCTCCTCCCTGCTGAAGGTGTCTCAGAAGAATTCTGTGTTTTCTACCCCAACTTATTATCCTCTCACTCTCGGGAGGCAACTTTCCAATGAGCAGAATGTGTTTTCCCTTGTCGCTCTCCAGCATCGCTTCTCGCCTCACCCGTGTTTTGCTAAGATAGAGGGTTTATTGTAAACTTATTAATTACTTCATTTCTCCTGCGAGGAGCCAGGAGAAAAATTTTCAGAGGCAGCCAGGATCCACTATTGTGTTGGCGGAGGAGCCGAACGCGGCTGACGTCATGATTCATTTTCCCCATGACTGAGGAAAGCGATTCTCAGCGCCACGTCGCGCATATGAATCAGGCAGCATTCCCCTGGCACGGCGTGTCAGGCAATTCATCTTCCACCAGGACTTCTTCAAGCAGAAGAGAAAACACTAAACTTTTGCTGCTGCACTTCCCTGCAAACCCTGTGAAGAGGAGGGTTGGGCAGTTGTGGGCTGCAGCCTTCCCAGAGCATGTGGTCTGTAACCAGTTTGGTCCCAGGGTGACTCCACTATGAAGGCAACCCTGCAGCCACAGTGAGCATCTAAGGTAACCTTCTAGTCTGCTTTCAGCTGTCTTCTCTCCAAGCTTAGAAGCCACTTTCCTGAGGCCATCCACAGGAAATCAATGTGCATGCAAGTCCATAACAAACCAATCTGGTTTAGTCTGAATGAGAGTCACCTGGAAAAAGGAGATAACAGTGTCCTCCCTTTGCAGAACCGTAACCAGCATCAACCACTGATGGACAAAGAGTTACCAAGCTATTTGACACAGTCTCTCAGAGCAGAGTCTAGTTGGAGGTCTGTATCTAGTGGAGTGCCCCAGGGGTCGGTGCTGGGACCAGTCCTGTTCAATCTATTCATTGATGGCTTAGATGAGGGATTGGCATGCACTGTCAGCAAGTTTGCTGATGACACAAAGCTGGGTGGTGTCGCCGACACCCCTGCAGACTGTGCTGCCATTCAGCGAGACCTGGACAGGCTGGAGAGCTGGGCTGAGAAAAATTTAATGAGCTATAACAAGAGTAAGTGCAGAGTCTTGCATCTGGGCAAGAACAACCCNTATTCTCAGTGTCATGTAGTGATAGGACGAGGGGCAATGGTTGTAAGCTGGAACATAGAAGGTTCCACATCGATATGAGAAGGAACTTCTTCCCAGTGAGGGTGACGGAGCACTGGAACAGGCTGCCCAAGGAGGTTGTGGAGTCTCCACCAACGGAGATGTTCAAGGCCCACCTGGATGTGTTCCTGTGTGACTTGGTCTAGGTGATTCTGCTGTGTCAGGGGGATTGGACTGGATGATCTTTGAGGTCCCTTCCAATCCGTAGTGATTCTATGATTCTATACAAGCGGGCGAGCACAGCGGGAGCACGTACAGAGTGCCAAATAACTGAGCCTTACATTCAGCTTGGGCAGTGACACTTTATTCTTGCCATGGAAAATGTACAGCCATTGTTACACGTACTGTCAAGACTTCAGGGGGTGCTTCATTCTCCATGGAGGAGAAGACAAAGGGATCCCCAGTAGGGTGAGCAGGCACCTGGGAGCAGGAAGGGGGCTAAAGCCAGCAGTGAGCACACCCCAAAGAGCTCTCTCCCACCTTCCACAGTCCTGAGACAACCAAGAGCCCCAGAGTGTTGGTGAGGAACAAAGACATGGTAGTGACACCTGAGCACAGCACAGGGACAGGGTCATCAAATGGCCATCAGCGCTTGTGCTTGTCTGCTGAGTGACAGCAGACTTGGACAACTGGAGATTTTGAAAATACTTTCAACCTTGCTAAGTGATGAGCTCACTGCAAGAGCAGGAGGTACCCACAAAGCACCTGCTGCTCATGAATCATCCTTCCCCAGGTGTCTGTCCTCAGAGACCAAGCTCTTGGCTGCCATTAGAAGAGGACAACCATGGGGGCAGGAAGAACCAGTCTCCCCATAAGGCTGGTTTCTTTGCTGCGGGATCCTTTTGGGAAAGGTTCTTAACAGATGCTGTGGCTCCTCAAACCGTTAACTGCCACCGTATTATAAGAGATGTCAAGACAGTCTGGACAGTGATGAACACGTTTCCCAGTTCAAAGGCAGGGATTGAGTCTTGACACAGAAGAGCCCTGGGAGGGAGCTAGACTTGCTCTGCCACACAAGAGAATTGCTGCTTTTCAGAGGAATTGGGGCAGTTTTGGACTCAGCACGAAAGGAAGGGGAAGATGGAGTTCCCTGCAAAACAGAAGCAACCCAATACCACAAATTAAGGGTGGGAGGGGAAAATTTTTCCCCACTACCTCCAGTGTCCTGCCCAGGATTGCTCCACTCCTGGCTGGTGGCTGGCAGTGGAACGCTAAACCATGGTCTGGCGGCTGAAGAGGTCAAGAGTGAGGGCACTGAGGAAGGATGGGATGCTGTCCTGGTGAAGCAGGTGGAGTTCGATGAGGTCCCCGATGGTTCGCGAGAACTCAGTTTCCAGAAGCTGCATTTTTCCACTAGAGCCAGAGGCCTGAGGGGAAAGAAGAAGAAGCCCATTAGTACAGCAGGGTTTTAATTCACCTCCTGTGATGCAGGGGAGAGCAAATGGCATCACCCCGGAGCTACTCCAGCATGCATCTGCCTGTAATCAAGGACATGTTATCCACTGCGACTCAGGAGCTCGGTGCACGGAGTCATTAGGCTGCTACGGAGTCACGTGGACCCTCGTGTGAGCTCCCGCACTGACAAATGGGGTGGTGGGGAGATGAGGGATTCAACCACAGAATCATAGTTAGAAGAGACATCCAAAAGTCATCTAGTCCAACTCCCCTACACCAAGCAGGGCCATCTCTAACTAGAGCAGACTGCCCAGAGCCCCATCCAGCCTGACCTTGAATGGCTCCAGTGGTGGTGCCTCCACCACCTCTCTAGGCAGCCTGTTCCAGGGATCCATCACCCTCAGATTCAAGAACTCTTTCCTCATGTGTAACCTAAACCTACCCTTTTCCAGCTTAAAACCATGTCTCCTTGTCCTGGAAAGTGTTTGGCCAGGCTGTGCTGCTGGTGCCAAACTGGGGTGCCCACATCAGGGTCACCATCATCACTCAGGTATTGGGTGCCATCAACTACGTGCAAGGGTTTTCCTTCCATGAAAACACTCATCCCTGAAGTCACCCCACTTCTGTAGGAGGAAGCAGACCTGTTCCTAATTAACGTGGCTCCTTCCCAACAAGCTGCTGATCCACCCCGCATCCCTAAAGTGTTTCTGGATGTTTAGACCAGCCCAGCAGCTCAGCGCTGAGGGCTCCAGAGGAATTATTCCATAGATGCTCTCATGAAAATGAGGAAACTCAACATGTGGGAAGACATTACAAATCTTCTGGAACACATAAAACAAGGCAAAAAAAAGAAAGAAGCTAAATGCAAGAGAAAGGGAGGCTTGAAGCCTCTCCTGCCCCTAGAGCGCCTTGTTTATTAATAAACAGCAGAACCATCACAACACAAATGCTAATTCTTTTCCCTTGTCATTTTCCTCTTCAAAACGCTCCTGTTCCTAATTGCTCTGAGGCTCTGCTCCCGCTCAGAGCTGCGGCGGGGCAGCGTGGGTGGTGCTCGTGCATCCCTGGGGTGCGCAGGAGCAGGGCAGACCCCCACGCCAAGCAAAGGATGCCAGGATCGCCACATGAAGGGCAAGACATGCCTTTACCTGCCAGGAGAGAAGGGAAGTGATGACTGCTGAGAGCGCCGGGGAACCTGCTGGGTTCTGAGCACATGTCCTCAGGAGCCTGGACACGTTTGATTATGAACATTCCACATGTGTGCTACCCTGGACTGCGAAGAGTGCAAGGTGCTGAGGATGTCCCCATCAACCCTGAGCCATGCAGGGAATCCTAGACTGGCTCAGGTTGGAAGGAACCTCAGAGACCACCCACTCCAACCCCCCGCCATGGGCAGTGATGCCTCTCAACCACACTTGGTTGCTCAAGGCCTCATTCAACCTGGCCTTGAACACCTCCAGGAAGGGGACATCCACAGCCTCTCCAGGCAATCAATTCCAGAGTCTCTCCATCCCTGCGCTGAAGCTCTAGTCTGCACCTCCTCTCCTTCAGTTTCAAACCGTTTCCTCTACTTAGCTTTTGTTTAAATCTGCTCCACTTTGGCTTGGTTGTTTATCAGCAGCTCCAAGGGATGCTCCACGCTTCCAGCACTGCTTACTGGAGCTGGTACCCAACCTGCTTCCTGTGTATCGACGTGTCCCTGGGTCAGATTAGAGAGTGGGAAGACAGCAGATGGCAGTTGAAGAAGCCAGCTGAGGGCTGGGGAGGGACATACATCCCCAAGCTGTGAAGTGAGGCTGCAGCACAGCACGGAGCAGTGCAGGGGCTGGGGGTTGTGAAACCAGTACAGGTTTTGTTCTGCAAATCAGAGAACCATGCAGGTTGGAAAAGACCCTTGAGATCACCATGTCCAACCAATAACTCTACTCTACCAAGTTCACCACTAGACCAGATCTCTAAGCACCACATCTAAATGATCTTTAAACACATCCAGGGGATGGTGACTCAACCCCCTTCCTGGGCAGCCTCTTCCAGTCCCTGACTACTCTGTCAGTGAAAAAAGTTTTCCTAAAGCCCAGCCTAACCCTCTCCTGGTGCAGCTTGAGGCTGGTCTCTCTATCACTAATGACCTGTGAGACCAGCACCCACCTCTGTACAATGTCGCTTCACACAGTTGTAGAAGGTGATACGGTTTCCCCTCAGCCTCCTCTTCCTCAGGCTAAACAGCCCCAGCTCCCTGAGCTGCTCCTTACAAGCCTTATTGCCTAGGCCCTTTGCCAGCTTCAGTGGCCTTCTCAGCAACCGCGCCAGCTCCTCGATGTCTTTCTTGTATTGAGGTGCCCAGAACAAACCCCAGTACTAGAGGTATGGCCTCACCAGTGCTGAGTACAGGAGGACAGTCACTTCCCTACTCCTGCTGGCCACACTATTGCTGATCCAAGCCAAGACGCCGCTGGCCTTCTTGGCCACATGGGCACACTGCTGGCTCATACCAGTTTGATACCTCCCACCCCAGTCCAGCCGATGGGAAGCGCTGGTTTGGGAGGAAGGTCCGAGTACTACGAGTGCAGTTTGTGTCTCCCAAGTCTCATCCATGACGGGAATCCAAGCTCTGTATGAAACACACGCTGCCTCCTTCGCAGATTTTAAACACTCTTTGGGCACAGAACTAATTTCCTAAGAATTTAGAAGTAAATCCATTAATTGGTTTACTAGTTTAATTAATTAAAGCAAATTCCTTATGAAATCTAGCATCCAGTGCCAGATCATTTGCTTGTGCTCCATGATCTCAGGAACAGAGGAATGTAAATGTGTTAAATTTCCCCTCTCCTTGGAGCTCGCTGCCGTCGCGGGCGAAGGCTCCATTTGAATAATTACGCTTTTTTTGGGAGATTAATGGTAATTTTGCGACTATTCCTCACAACCGAGGCTTCCTCCTTCACCAGGGGCAGAAGAACACTTTGCGAACAATTACGTGCTTCTGAGAAGACCTGCAGCCCGGAAGGCCAACTGCATCAAGAGAAGTGTCGCCAGCAGAGCCAGAGTGGTGACTCTTTCCCTTTACTCTGCTCTTGTGAGACCTCAAGTACTGCATCCAGTTCTGGTGTCCCCAACAGGAGAAGGATGTAGAACTGTTGGAGCGAGTCCAGAGGAGGCCAAAAGAGATGCTCCAAGGGCTGGAGCACCTTTGCTATGAGGACAGGCTGAGGGAGCTGGCGTTGTTCAGCCTAGGGAAGAGAAGACTCCGTGGAGACCTTTGTAAGTGCTTTCCAGTACCTGAAGGGAACATAGAGGAAGGGTGAAGACAGACTTTTCCCAAGGGAATATAGCAATAGGACAATGAGACATGGTTTTAAAATGAAGGAGAGGAGGTTCAGACTAGATCTTAGGAAGAACTTCTTCAGCAAAAGGGTGGAGAGACTCTGGAATCAATTGCCTGGAGAGGTTGTGGCTGCCCCCTCCTTGGAGGGGTTCAAGGCCAGGATGGATGAAGCCTTGAGCAACCAGGTCCCTCAAGGGAGACCTTTTAGGATGTCAGGTAGTGACAGGACTAGGGGTAATGGAGCAAAGCTGGAGATGGGTAGATTTAGACTGGATGTAAAGAGGAAGTTCTTCACCATGAGATTGGAATGGGGTGCCCCATCCCTGAAGGTGTTTAAGGCCAGGCTGGATGGGGCTCTGGCCAGCCTGACTAGGGTGGGGTGTCCCTGCTCATGGCAGGGGGGTTGGAACTGGATGATCCTGTGGTCCCTTCTAACCCTGACTGATTCTATAACTTGGTCTAGGTGATTCTGCTGTGACAGGGGGTTGGACTAGATGGTCTTTCGAGGTCCCTTCCAATCCCTAATGAGTCTATGATTCCATGATTAAATGTGGTTGAGAGGCATCGCTGCCCATGGCAGGGCGTTGGAGTAGGTGAGGGTCCCTTCCAACCTGAGCCATGCACGATTCTGACTGTTACTTGCCATGAGTTCAGTGGGACTGTGGTTTCCCTTGGTTGCTGGATGGTCAAGAGAGGCACCATCCTCCCTCTCCACAACCTCTGTCCTCCCAGGAATTCAACAACATCCCCAAACCTCCCAAACTCCAGACACCGTGTCCAGGTTTCTTACAATCTCTTGTGTAACAGGAACAAGGCGAGAAGGCAGCCACTTGTCAAAAAGGCAGCTCCTCCTGTGCTGCGAGACATTTCCATGCCCGCTTCGAGGATGGATGCTCATGCAGTTCAGTTCACTCAATCTCACACCATTTGTAAATAATGTAGAATTATAGAAAAAAAAAAAAATCAATTCCTTTTCCCCGGGAGTGTTTTAAAATTGCCATCACTGTTACCTTCCTTATTATTTATTCTTATGGCAGGTTTTTTCTTCACTCATCCATTCACTGCGCTGTATAGACTGGGGTACGGAGAGATTTGTTGCTTTGAGCCCAACAGCAGGAGAACCTTTGCAGCATGTGCTTTACAAATAAAGTGATTGTACAAAGTAATAGCAATGTGTTCCCATTAATTCACGGGGTTTCTTTTCAAATGCCAATCTGCACCCTGCCTGCTGCACCCGGCGAGGCACAGGCAGCAGCGGAAGGGCTGGGGTGGGTGGTGGAGGAGCCAGAGTGAGGAGGGCATTGGGGATGTGCAGGAGTTAGGAGGGGGAGGATGCTGGAGGTGATGCTCTGCTAAATGAATGCTGCAGGGCCTGGTTGTTTCACACCACTTTGATCAATGCAGAACACACCTGTGACTCCAGCTGTAAAAACTGGATTTATGAAAGATATAAAGATGAAACTGCCAGCAGTTCGAAGCTCTAAGGCCACTCAAGTCCTCCTCTTCATGGCTCATAGCTAGGACTCCTTCCACTCGTTTTTCATTAATTTTTTAAATTAAAAGATGTCCCAACCCTCAAAGAAAAAACTCATGGACACAGTCCTTGCCTACAAGAACCTGACAGGAGAGACCCACCAGCACAGGCAATGCAGTCACCATTCACTCCAGAGCGTCACAGAATCATCAAGGTTGGAAGAGACCTACAAGATCATCCAGTCCAACCATCAACCCAATCCCACCTTGCCCACTAAACCCTGTTTCCTAGGGTCACATCTACATGTTTTTTCAAACGCTTCCAGGGATGGCAACTCCACCACCTCCCTGGGCAGCCTATTCACTGTCAGTGAAGAAATGTTTTCTGCTGTCTGATCTAAACCTCCCCTGGCACAACTTGAGGCCATTTCCTCTTGTTCTGTCCCTAATGACTTAGGAGAAGAGACCAACCCCAACCTCTCTACCAACTCCTTTCAGGTAGCTGTAAAGAGCAATAAGGTCTCCCCTCAGCCTCCTTTTCTCCAGACTAAACCACCCCAATGTCGATGAAGTCAAAAGCCACCCAAACCATCTAGAAAGGAAATAACAGAATCACTCTGGTTAGAAAAGACCTCCAGGATTATCAAGTCCAACCATCTACCCCACCTTACAAGTTCACCACTAAACCACACCCCTCAACACCGCATCTAAAAGACATTCAGGGATGGCAACTCAACCACCTCCCTAGGAAGCCCATTCTAGTGCCTGACCACCCTTTCTGTGAAGGAAAGTTTCCTAATATCAAGTCTAAACCTACCCTGTTGTAACTGGAACCCATTCCCTCTTGTTCTATCACTAATTGCTTGTGAGAAGAGACCAGCACCAACCTTCAATGTGAAGCTGAGGAACCTGAACAAACGTTGCTGATCTATGGGGACAGTCCATGAGTGGGAATGGGGCAAGAGAGACCAGAGCACACCCAAACCCAGCCCTAACTGCTCTGAGCCCAGCACTTCTGACTCATCTTGCTCAGAGATCCATTGCCAGAGCATGGTGTTGCCTTTTTAAACAGAGGTGTGAAAGGAAAAGCATCAAGACTCAGAGTCAAACCAAATACATGGGATCGAAGGAATGTCTGAGCCTGTGAGCACCCCCATCCTCCCCGCAGTCATGCACAGAGGAGTCAGTGCAAGAGGAGACATTGGGGACCACCATCATGCTTCACTCCCCCCTTTCCCCATGGTGCTGAGTGAGCCAGCCAAGCGCAGAGAGCTTCACCAGACACAAACATCCTCCCCACAGCCCCAGCTTCCCTGAGCACAGAGCAGCCCAGGATGCTGAAGTGAAGTGTTACGAGAATCTCATCTCACGAGTACTCTTCACACAGACCTATATTGGTTTCTCCTAATACATGGGGAAAATCTGCCTGGCTCACTAAGCTACTGAGATTCAGGTCTATATTATGTTTTATTCAGATCTCAAATAGTTGCAAAAGGAAAGATTCCAGCTTTCAATAAGCTCTGCTGCCAGTTCAGTCTGATTTATGGCCTGTTGGGACCTTTTCTGGAAAAGCAGTGGAAATCAATCTTTGCCCCAAGTTACCATACACACGGTTCCGCTGGCGTGGGGACGCGGCTCCTGCCATAGATCTGAAGGTGACACCCCACTGTACTCCTCACAGGCTGTGCTACCCCATAGAGCCATCAGATCAGCGGGCAGACTTCACTAGATTGTAAACCACCAGAAGACAAGTCTATTTACCACATAAAATTGCCGTTGCTGCTCCTGGATCTGTTCAGAGAAAGGAGACCTCGGTACAATTGTTTTTCCATGAGAACCAAGATCAGCAGCAGCCTGCCAGAAGGAAACATCATAAATCTTCCTCTTAACCCTGGAAACTAGTAAATTATTCAAGGCTTTATAGTTTAGCTATACATAGAAAAGTATCTCAGATAACCACTGGTGTGATAGAAGAGTGAGTTCTCCTCCCCAGCTGGGACCATCTCAGCAAGGAGCAGCCAATGCAGAAGATGCGGAGGAGCAATAGATGCTCACAAATGTCCTTAAAGGGGATGGATCTGCAGCCAGCCACACCAGGCTGGTAATGCCACAGTGAAAGGACCATAAAGAAGACTCTTTCTCAACACAACATGGCTGCCATGATCTTGCTGAGATGTGTTTTTGCTTCCATGCTGATGTTGCACAGAAATCTTCCCTGAAAGCCAAGTCTCAGCTTTTAGTTTTCCATTTGTTCCACAACTACCTGTGGAGATGTCATCCATGCAGGACACGTGCTCCTGCATCTCCAACCACACACCAGAGGCGCAGTTCTCAATGGCTTTTGGCGAGCTGACAACAGTGATGATGAAGCTCTGTGCAACAGAGTGGTGTCTCAGCTTGTGAACATCAGTTCAAACACCACTGCAGCATAAGGAAGGATGAAGTCTAGGGCTTCCAGAGTGGCTTTGCACTCCTCGACACCGCCATAAGCCTGTGCTTTGCAGATGCTGCTCAGCCATGCTCTAGATTATTCTGTCCCAGGCTAAGATGTATTAGGGGTCAAAATGAGCAAGGCAATCATTGTCCAGTGACATTTACCCAGTGAATGTATCGTGGAGACACCATCTCATCTCTATGCTCCTCCATAAATCACTGTCCATGCTGTGTCCCTGTGCACAACCACTCTGAATACACTCAGCAAACAGCCTCGTGTGCCAAAGGACTGGGCACCACGGCTTCATATCTGAGACTCCGCATGGAGCTACTCTCTGCTCCCATCAGGTCCACAGGCTTCTCTGGCATTATGGACCATATTGTGGCCACATTCTCTTCTCTCTGGAGCAGAGCTGTGAGAATGGCAAGTTCTTACTGCCATTTCCCTTGTCCTTGTAGAGTTCTCCATTTCACCTTCAAGCCTGCTGTGCCGCCTGCTCCATTGTGGGTTATGTACATCTTCCCACCCCTTGGCCATTTGCCTTCATCATTTGAATCCCTCAGACCTCCTCTTCACGTGGGATAGCCCCTTCCCCTTCCCAATGCTTCCCCCACCAGCAGAAGTCCCCAGGGGTGGCTGCATCCTCTGATCACCCCTGGTAACCTGCACAGCATTGCCGCTGTGTAAGCCACAGAGCCTCTGCCACCAGGCACCCTGGGCATGCTGGTGATGCCGTGGCTCCTCATCTCCCTTCCCCAGGGCACCAACCACATACCTTGGCACACATTAACACACACAAACCCTGACGCAGCCCAACAAACCTCTCTGAAAATATCTTCTAAGAAGCTGCCGGCTCTGACCTTTAAATGAGAAAATCCTTTTGTTTCTGCCTCTTGCTTCAGATGCTGAGATTTTTCTAAATGTCAAAGGCCGCCTTGTCCACGTGCAGAAGTTCAGGGGGGAAATACTGGTGCCAAGCAGGCTGGCACCCTCAGCATGGGTCTGTGAAGCTGATAAATCACCACTGTGGGTCACCCTGACAGGCAACACACACTCACATGGGGCATCCCACTGAGCACAGGGCCAGCCAACACGCTGGAGTGCCCAGCAGACACCCAGGGAAAGCATGTGTGCGTGTGAGTGTGTGTGAGAAACCTGTCTGCTGCAGTTAGTACAACCCCAACAGGAGGTTTTGAGCTTTAATTGCTCAAACTTGTCTCTCCTGGGTGATGACATCATTATCAATATCCCCCAATTGAGTTACGCCTCACCAATCAATCTCTCCTAAGCATCACGCGCTGCTCAAATACCAGGTCCCCAGGTAGCCACTAAATCACTTTAATTAGAGGCTGTTCATTTAAAATTGGAGAAATATTAAAAAAGAACCACAACAAACCCAAAACAAATTGTACCACAAGATGAGCTTATGGCTGGAAATATTTATGAGGTTATTTAGCAAACTGTTTGCTGGTTTCCTTCTCCTTTTTCCATGGCACCAGGGAGCTTTCAGCTGGCCTGACAGGACACCTGCCCAAGGTAGCTCTCGCAGGATGCCAAGCCCATCATCAGTCAAGTCACCCACCTTTCACAAATGACCATTCCTTGTCTGCAGTGAAGTTTTGCCCCTTTAATATCCTTTTTGTAACCCAAAAGAGGAAGAGTACTTCTTTATAATAATTGCTTCTTGCCAAGACCTCTGACCCCCGTGTCACCAGCTTGCTATATGAAGTGAATTTATGAGGCAGAGAGGAATGGATGTCTGTAAAGAGCCTTCCAGGAAATGTAATGAAAAAGCTGCTTTTAGCTGCTGAGCAAAGAAAAGCAAGCACCTGGCAGTGCCAAGAAGAAAATTGAAAGCTGGGGTGGGATCAGTGAGAAACAGCCCTGCGTGCACTGAGATTTATAGCAAACATTTCCTTTCTCTTTCTTATTATTCAACATCGAGATGAAGCACAACCCTGCGATGTCTTTCACACAGGAGGTCAGCTCGTATACCTCCATCTTAATCAGAAACACGACCCAGAACTAGGCGCACGAGTGACAGGAGTGATGGGGTCCCGGCTGCCGCAGCAGCTCAGCAGCAGAGAAGCTCGGAGCCGGGTGTGTACTGCACAGCAGCGAGTTTCTCTCTACAGATCTGGGTTCTGATCTGTGCCAGTTCTCCTGCACCTGTGGAAAAGGAGCAGCTGAAGTGCCTGCACCCCTCTCGATGGGCAAAACCAGCCGGTGTTAATCCTGGGGGACAGTGCTCTGCGCAGCGGAGGGCAAGTCAGCATCTTCTCTCAAAAGGTTTCTCCTACAGGTTAATGCCCTTTAGACTGTCACATGTGATGCCATAAAAATAAGATCAAAGGGGTTAAAAGAAAGGAAGCATATTTTTTTGATTCATACTATTACTATTTTATACCTGAATATTCCTATTGAGCATTTCATCTTGGAAGACAGCTCTTTGAACTGCTGTGATTTCACCTACCACTGAGGAGCAACCCCCGGGGTAAAAATGTGACAGCTATTATCAGGGTGCATTACTGTTACTCAACGGCTCGGGACAGACAGAGACAAATACATCCGATTCAAATCATTGGTTTGAAGAACGACTGCTCAGTGTGGATTCACACACACTCTCCAAAAGTGCTGGGAGAGTTTTAAAGGACAAGCACGGAAACGAAAACTCGCTGTCGCCTGCGCAGGGCACATGCAGCCTCCCGCCATTACACTGGAAACTGAACAGCAGCAGTGTCAGAGAGGGGAGAGAGGAACACAAGCGATTCACCCGCAGCATCTGCTTCTGAAGCCACAGATTCAGATGGGCATCTCCAACCCAACTTCCAAGAAGATTCACCCTTTGGAGGTTTGTTGAGGTGATCCCCAGAAACAGTTCAGCTGAACGAAAACACTGGTGAGAGTAAATCACAGCAGATGCCTCCATCACAGAGGCGGGGGAGTTGCATGGGATGTCCTCTCTGAACTAATGCTGGCAGTAGGCTGTAAGTCAGAGCTGGAAATCATAAATTACAACTTTTTAGCAGGCATCAGGACCATTAAATAACATTCACCAGCCAAATACGTTTGCAAGCATCAACCACGAGAGCAAGGCACAGGGCCCAGTTTTTCCAAATCCATCCTATACAATTCCAGACTCTGAAATTAAGCCTCTAAAGCCAATGCAAGGCTCTACAAATCAGTGGCTTAGGGAAGCCACGCTGATCCCCCAGCCACAGGTTCCACTGACGTACAGTGAAGCCCTTCAGAGAAAGCAGCCAAACGCACGCTATCCCAACTGCTGTCACAACCACGTGCTGCAGAGCTGGACTGCTCCAGCACCCAGGCTGCAGCTTTCCAACCATCTGTGAGGTGACCATATTGGACTGGTCAAGCTGCAGAGCGAGGAGCTAACAAGCATTAACAACATCCAGCCCATGTGTTCCGTCTAGTAAAATGCCAACCCATCTGTCTGTAACATTAGTGACTCCACAGAAGCCATATGCAGCAGAGACATGAATTAGGGAGAGAAAAATCTCCTGTTCCTTGCTCTGAAATGACTCTGCAGTTGCAGCCGGCAGTACAAGGGACTGGGTGTTATTCAAGTTCTGTTTTCCCAGCCAAATCACTGTCTCAGCAGCTCTCCAGCCCTGTTGGCCAGAGGCAGGTTCTGGTCTACACCTGGCCTCCTTGAGGGAGAAGTGGGTGCACCTCAAACTCAATTCCCCAGCCTCTCTTCCAGGAAAGCAAGAAGCAGACAGACAACCAGATACTCAGCGCACAAGAATCCCTCATGTAGACAGAGAACTCATCAGCCAGCCAAGTTGCTCAGCACATTCCTCTCCATCTCCCTTGCTGTGAGGAGAGCTGGAAGCAATGGAGAGGTAGAGAACCACGAACATTCTGGAGCATGAGAATGGAACAGCTGTGGGAGAAATGCAAGAAACCAATCTGTGTGGGCTTTAATTATCCTGGTTCCCAAATTGCAGAGATGCTCCACCTGTGAACCACAGCTGTGAGCAAGAAGTCTACAAGAGAACGTGAATAGCTAAGTTTGCAAGACCCTGCAGTGAGGGACGGCTGGAACCATCATGAATTCTGATGGAAACTTGTTGCAAGATGCTCAGGAGATAGGTGTCTGCTTCCCAGAGCAAACCAACCCTCACCAACAGGCAGAACTTGGTGCAGCCTTCACCACCTACTCAGTCACACCAGGCACATGCTGTTCCTTTGCTTGGCTGCTTCCGCATCTTGCTCCTGCCACAGGACTTCTGAAGAGACCCTGGAATTGACTGTCTGGAGAGGTTGTGGCTGCTCCCTCCCTGGAGGTGTTCAAGGCCAGGTTGGATGATGCCTTGAGCAACCAAGTCTGGTTGAGAGGTGCCACTAGCCATGGCAGGGGGATTGCAGTAGATGATCTCTAAGGTCCCTTCCAACTTGAGCTATTCTGCAGTTCGTGGTTCTACGACTCTGCTTTCCCTTCTGCAAATAGCAGGAAACCCCAAGACTCACCCCAACTGCACAGTGTGCAATTAGGTCATATAGACTTCAGGACTCACCAGCTGCCAACTGGAAAAGAACTCCCTCCTTTAGGAGCTGGGCAGCTAGTTTTGCAAGTGCTGGAACGTGAGTGTGCAAGGCCATGAATGGTTAAGTGAGCAGATTACACGAGCCTGTGGGACATATCTCACTCAAGCGACTGCTGCACTGGGATACAGCAGCCACCAGCCTGTGATTAACATGTTTATCCTCCTCATCTTTTGGGTGTCCTTCTGGAAGTCTTGTCATAAGTGGGGTGGATGGAAGGCTGAAGAACTGGGTGAGAAGCTCCTGTGACCAACAGTGGCTCAAGAGACCATAAGTGACAAATTTAACACCAAGCAGACAATCATGCCTCAGCTATGTGGCTGAAGGATGGGGCAGTACACGGCGCATGCCTGCTCCTGCCTCATTGAGTTTGCACGGCTTGTGGGGGAAGGAGGAACAGATGGACCTGATGGCAGATCACAGCTGAAATTCTCACCATGTTTATTCATTACCCTCTTCTAGCTCCTGTTTGTCATAGTCTGGCACCCCAGGCTAAAATGCAGGTTTTAAGCCTTACATCAAGGAAATTGGTGACACACATTAGTCACCTCTGCACAGAGCCAGAGCTCTGCATCACAGCCAGCGCTGGGAGACCAAAGTCACCACTCAAGTCGGAGCAAGGAGAACTAGTCAATAATTACCTCTTCCTATGGGACTGTGAGATTTGCTTATAGTTATCACCTACCAAAGTGGAATTGAAGTGCTGGCTCTGGAACTAGCATTAGCTGCTGTTGCAACATCAGTAACCGAATTTCCCAGCCTTGGTGTGAGTCGTGGAAGGTGCTTTAGTCGCTCTCGCTTCTTTTTGCTGCCTCACAAGTTCTTCCTTTTTCTTCCTTTTCTTCATTTGAAATCGCTGTCATCAGCACGGCTGTCAAGAGGACCAAAGTGAGCCTGAGCTGTCACTACCCAGGAAGTCAAAGAAGGAAAGTTGATTTTAAAGATGCAAAATGGGGGGTTTTTTGTGTCTCCAAGAAAGTGTCTTAACCCCTGAAAGCTCTCAAAGTCCCTGTGGGGAAGCACATTTCTCAGACTGCATCGTTAGCCACAAGTGAAGACTTCAGTGCAAGGGTAAAGAGACTCTGGAATCGATTGCCTGGAGAGGCTGTGGCTGCCCCCTCCCTGGACCAGGTTCAAGACCAGGTTGGATGAGGCCTCTGGTTGACAGGCTCTGCTGCCTAAGACAGTGGGCTGGAGCAGATGATCTCTAAGGTCCCTTCCAACCTGAGACAGTCTATGACTCTGGAGGAGAATCACACAATCACAGAACATTAGGGATTGGAAGGGACCTCAAAAGATCATCCAGTCCAATCCCCCTGCAACATCACGATCACCTAAATCAAGTCACACAAGAACATGCCCAGGCGGGTTTTAAACGTCTCCAGAGGAGACTCCACAATGGCCCCCCATGGGTAGGCCCTTCCAGTGCTCTGTCACCCTCACTGGGAAGAAGTTCCTTCTCATATTGATGTGGAACCTTCCCTGTTCCAGCTTACACCCATTGCCCCTTGTCCTACCATTAGGACACCCACCCTTCACATATTTATAAACATTAATGAGGTCACCCCTCAGTCTCCTCCAAGCTCAAGAGACCCAGCTCCCTCAGACTTTCCTCACCAGGGAGATGTTTCACTTCGTCATCTCTGTGGCTCTACACTGGACTCTCTCCGACAGTTTTGTGTCCTTCTTGAACTGAGGGGCCAAGAACTGGACACAACATTCCAGATGCAATCTCACTGGGGCAGAGTACAGGGAGAGGAGAACCTCTCTCCACCTGCTAACCACCTGGCTTCTGATCCACCCCAGGATGCTGTTTGCCTTCTTGGCCACAAGGCCAATTGCTGGCTCATGGTCATCCTGCTGTCCACCAGGACCCCCAGGTCCCTTTCTCCTGCTTCAAGACTTTTGTGTAATGGAGCTGGTGGTTAGCAGTAGCTGCATTGGTGGAGTTACTTAACCAAACTGGTAGCCCATGGGCAGGAAAACCTGAAGACCATGACAGTAAGGAAAGCAGTCCACTGGCCTGTGCAGGTTGGACGTCATGTCCTTTCCAGAAGCGGGCTTTCATTGGTAAACCCTGTGTGAAGCAGAGTCATGGGACTCTCTCTCGCCATGAGCTGGTCTGACCTCACCACAAGCAGGAAGCCCACAGCTGAAGAGACAGGTTGCAGCTAAGGAGTGAGCACGAAGACTTCAGTGCTCAGTGAAAAAGGAATTCAACTGCATCCCTTGAGGGGACGCTCAGACCTCTGGGCTACGATGCAGTTGCTGAAAGCTTCTGCTGCTGCCTCCTGCGCTGTCATTTGGCGCTAACCTCCTGAAGAACATGGTGAGACAGCACTGCTGGTTCTCATGTCTGGATGAACACGCTCCTCTTCCCGTAAGGAAAAGGAGAGTTTTTCTGTTTAGTGACTGCACCATGTTTCAGCAACCTCCGAGGAATCTGCCTCAGGCCCCAGCCCTCCCCATCTGACACACATCTGACTGGTTGTCTCTTCCTGCTGGTGCTCTCCCACTGATGTGCTGCCACGCGCCAGTCACCTCCTCTCGCTGGAGGTGCAGGGGGGGAAAGGATTTATGCAGACACCATGTATGCAATTACAAAAACAGAAGACAAGACACCCAGATATCACACAAATTGATGCATTTCTGCTGGCAGACGTTTTGCATGATCCGGTAACAGCTGTCATGCTCCAGCCTCTCTCATCTGAGCTCCGCTACCACTTCAGCAGCCTTCCGCATCCTCTGAGAGCGTTTTCTTCCCCTCCCTCGTGCAGCTTTGCTCCAGATGCCACCATGAAGCAGGCAGTAGCTTGGGATGCGAAGAGGAGACAGCATGATTGGTTTTCATAGCGGCATTAAAACGTAATGTTCCTTTCTCTAGGCAAGATGATGCTAATTAGCAATGACCTGGAGGCAACCAAGCTGCTCAACCAGCAATCTCTCCCACTCTCGAGCTCTTTAAAATTTGCCCTTTTCCTGTGCCAAGTCTTTTGGCAATCTTCCTCAAAGCCCAGAGTGATCTGCTCACACACACACACACACACACACACACACACACACAAACACACACAGACACACAGACACACAGACACATGCAGTCCATGCATAGCAATGGCCAGCTTTGAGCTGGGGAGAGTTGAATTTGTTCTGCCTCAAGAGGAGAAGACTCCAGGGTGATGTTATAGAAACCTTTCATCCCCAAAAGGGGCTGTCAGAGGCTGGGAAAACTTCTTGAGGGCAGGGAATGATAGGACAAGGTGTCATGGTTTGAAACTGGAAAAGGAGAGATTTACGCTGGACATGAGGAAAAAGTTCTTGATTTGAGGGTGATGGATCCCTGGAACAGGCTGCCTAGAGAGGTGGTGGAGGCACCACCACTGGAGCCATTCAAGGTCAGGCTGGATGGGGCTCTGGGCAGTCTGCTCTAGTTAGAGATGGCCCTGCTTGGTGTAGGGGAGTTGGACTAGATGACTTTTGGACGTCTCTTCTATGATTCTGTGGTTGAATCCCTCATCTCCCCACCACCCCATTTGTCAGTGCGGGAGCTCACACGAGGGTCCACGTGACTCCGTAGCAGCCTAATGACTCCGTGCACCGAGCTCCTGAGTCGCAGTGGATAACATGTCCTTGATTACAGGCAGATTCATGCTGGAGCAGCCCCGGGGTGATGCCATTTGCTCTCCCCTGCATCACAGGAGGTGAATTAAAACCCTGCTGTACTAATGGGCTTCTTCTTCTTTCCCCTCAGGCCTCTGGCTCTAGTGGAAAAATGCAGCTTCTGGGGGTTGGACTAGATGACCTTCGGAGATCCCTTCCAACCCACTATATTCCATGATTCTATGATTTCTCCAACCATGTCCTCCACTCAGCATGACACTAAGGCAAGGAGAGGACAAGTGGGTCTCCCTGCCAGGTCAGCTTCTGCAGCGAACCCTGCAGCCTGGAGTCTGCTACTCCCCACATCCTCCTGGTCTGCAGCACTCCATGCTTACGTTTGCTTGGAAACAGATTGAAAACCGCAGACTGAAGATGTGTGTTGGTCTCTCCAGCACATGCTGGTTCTGCTCATTATTCTGAATGTTCCTACATTAATAGATCCTCTCCTGATGAATGGCTGCACTAGGCTCTTTCTAGGAACACACATGGCTCCTTCTTGCCATATATTGGAACAGAGAGCCAAAATATTTAAGCAGTGACACTAATGAAAGATTTTATCCTTCCCATCCTGATGTAAACAACTGAGGCTGGAGCCAGCCCTTAGCTCTAAATGCTTCTTATCTTTCAAAAAGTTCTTAATCAAGTCTGAACATGGTGGATAAGGCACAGCTGAGATAACTGGGCTGTCCGTGGCAAAGCCACCATCCATCCCTGACTCCTGAACCGGGTTTTAAAGCCAGATGTGTGTGTGTGCATGGGCTCTGTCCACCTGCAGATGCTCTAGTGAGAGGTACCTCTGCCCATGGCACAGGGGTTGAAACTAGATGATCTCTGAGATCCTTTCCAACCTAAACCATTCTGTGCTTCTGTGATGTTGCATGGAGGTGGAGCAGGAATGCATGCATTTTTCCTCCCCTACACACTCAAGGTTGAAGTACTGCCCTTGATTTTCAGGGAATTCCAAATGCTGCTCTCCCAGCTGTCCGCGTGCAGTAGCATTCATCCCACCTGCTGAAGGACATGGGAATTGCCCAGCACACAGCACAGAAGGTATGGGGAGCACTTCTCTTCAAGGATATCAGGCTTGGCCTGAATTGCAGGTCAACTGCCAATGCAGAATTGCCTGAAAGAGCTGTTCCTGCCTCGTTTTTCCCAACATTACCTTCTTCTCTGTGGTACATCATAGAATCATAGAATCATTAGGGATTGGAAGGGACCTCGAGAGATCACCTAGTCCAATCCCCCTGACACAGCAGGATCACCTAGACCAATTCACACAGGAACACATCCAGGTGGGTTTTAAGCATCTCCAGTGAAGGAGACGCCACAACTCTCCCTGGGCAGCCTGTTCCAGTGCTCCGTCACCCTCACTGGGAAGAAGTTTCTTAGATTAATGTGGAACCTCCTGTGTTCCAGATTACAACCACTGCCCCTCGTCCTATCACTACATGACACTGAGAAGAGCCTGGCTCCATCCTCCTGATACCCACCCTTCAAATATTTATAGACAGTAATGAGGTCACCCCTCAGTCTCCTCCCAGCTCAAGAGACCCAGCTCCCTCAGCCTCTCCTCATAAGGGAGGTGCTCCACCTCCTTCATCATCTTTGTTGCCCTTCACTGGGCCCTCTCCAGCAGCTCCACATCCCTATTGAACCAAGGAGCCCGGAACTGGACACAATACTCCAGATGTGGTCTCACCACAGCAGAGTAGAGGGGGAGAAGAACCTCTCTTGATCTGCTAACCAACCCTCTTCTGATCCACCCCAGGATGCTGTTGGCCCTCTTGGCCACAAGAGCACACTGCTGGCTCATGGCCATCCTGCTGTCCACCAGGACCCCCAGGTCTCTTTCTCCTACACTGCTCTCCAACAGCTCACTCCCCAGCCTATACTGCTACCTGGGGTTGTTCTTGCGCAGTCCTTGACTAATTCTACCTGTCTAACACCATCAGCTGCAAAGATCAACAGCAGCTCCCCCTTTGTGCCGCTTCCCACGCAGCTCCCAGCCCTGCTCCCTGCTAAGGGTGACACAACCAGACTGCAAGGAAACCCTTCCAGTTGAATGCAAGACCTGCAAGGGGAAGGGCTCCAGGTCTGTACTCCAGAAAACATTTAGCACTACAGAACCAAAACATAGTGTGAAAATAAAAGCTCTTGAAAGCTGCTTTCACACACACCCCAGCGTGCCCAGAGGAGCTCCTGCTATCACGCACCTGACACTGCTCCTGAGAATTGTGTTCACGAGCGAAAACACAAACACAGCAGCAACAGAGCAAGCAAGTCAAGAAGTATTTCTTCAAGTGCCTACAATTTATGCTACTTGTGCTCTAAACAGGTTGTGGAAATGGTGTTAATATATATCCAGATGTCGAAGGGCACAGGAAAAGAGCTCTGCAAACGAGAGCTGTGATACAGAGCTTGTTTTGACTAAGGTGCCAGGTGTGTTTTAGACCTCTGTCCCGCTCAACCAGCCCGTATTGTGCAACTGAAGTGATGTTATTTGTGTCAATACAATCGTACACAAGACACTTACAGTGCTCCTTGTGTTAAAACCTCGAAGAAAGCAGGAGGTGTCAGTGAGAAAACAAGTGGATGAGTTTCCTTGGAGGTTTCGTAGGCAAATTAACCAAAGTAATTTAAAACCAGAAAGAATCGTACAAAGTGCTTCTAACTGTCACATTTCACTCAGTTGTTGGCAACGAAATTCAGAACAAAAAAGCCTCAGAGGGAATCAAACCACTTTAACTCCTGCTTCCTCACTCCTGGTGTCCTCTGGAGAACTTCACCAACCTCTATCTCTACCAGCTACACAGCAAACGTTCCAGAACAAGTAAGTCTGCAGTAAGCATGAGGAGAATTAAAAACACTAGCCAGTCTCTGCTTACCAACCCCCACGAGGATAGGGAAGCACTAGCTTTACAAGAAGAAACGGGCTTCCTGTATCTTAAAGGCAACACAGGACAGTGCACAGGACTTGGGCTTGAGTCCCATTCGACACCTTCACTGCAGAAACCAGAGCCTTCTCAAACCACAGAGCTGGAAGGACACTGCTGAGACAGGGGGTTAAGAACACTTTGCAGTAAATCAGTCACCGACTCCACAAAACGGTGTAGAAAGGGGATGGCCACAAGAAAGCCTGTAGTGATGGCCAGAGGCACCTGCAGCCATCCCAGGCCCCAGCGAGGGCTCGTCCTGCCGTGGGGAGGGCACTTCAGTGTGCGGAACAACCGACCGATTCATGCCCATGACTGCGCCATTGAGGACGAGCTGACGCATCGTTCCCACAACAAGACCCTGCAAAGGACTTTATTTAGCCAGGAAAACAGATTTGTGTTGTTCCCAAAGGCAACTGGAGGCTGTGGAGGGCCAGGCTGTGTTTCTCCCCGTGCCAATAAAAGCACCGGGATTGCGGAGGAGACTTAAGGGGCTGTGTTTGCCTCCGGTCTCCCATGGATCTCATCTGAACAGAGAACAGGGCTCATGCAGCACACGAGATTGAGCTGCAGCCGTAACCAAGTTCAACACTTTTGAGGCTGTTTCTCACAAGTTTTCAATGGGTTATTTGGAATTTACTTAAAGACTTCCCACAGCTGACTGGTCTGCAGTGACAGAGGGGCATTTGGGGAGAGGATGGTAAAGTCTAACAGTTCTCAGGCTGGTCAAAGAATCAGAATCATGTCAAGTCCAACCAATAATAACAGAATCACAGAACCTTAGGGATTGGAAAGGACCTCAAAAGATCCTCTAGTCCAATCCCCCTTCCACAGTAGGATCACCTAGGCCAAGTCATGCAGGAACATATCCAGGGGGGTTTTAAACATCTCCGGAGAAGGAGACTCCACAACCTCCCTGGGCAGCCTGTTCCAGTGCTCTCTCACCCTCACCGTGAAGAAGTCCAATTCTTGTCAAATTCACCCCTAGACCAGATCTCTAAGCACCACGTCTAAACGGTCTTTAAACACATCCAGGGATGGTGACTCAACCCCCTCCCTGGGCAGCCTTTTCCAGTCCCTGACTACTCTGCCAGTGAAAAAAGCTTTCCTGATGTCCAGCCTAACCCTCCCCTGGGGCAGCTTGAGGCTGTTCCCTCTTGCTCTACTCTGCAGCACAAACGTGGCCCCATGTGTGGCTGAGCTGTGCCCAAAGATGCAGCTCTGAGTGTTTCTGTGCTCATTCCCCATTTTCTGCTCCAAACAGAAAAGGTGGGTGAGGAAAGAGGTCCCCAAAGAAGCAACGCAAAGTGAACAAGGTCACACAACGCGTCAGCAGCAGAGCCAGGAGCCATGTCCTGCGAGTCCTCCAGAAACACTCAGGCTGTGGAACCCTCTGTAATCTCATGGGTGGGAAACTTCTGCTGTGAAGGTGCCAAGGCAGCAGAAGACATAATGAGATGAATTAATTTTTAAGTCATTCTGTAGGGTTGCCCAATTCTTCTAGAGCCCAGCTATTTAACCTTAATGCTCCATTGACATTACTTTTCTTATGGAATTTTCTGTGTGTGCCTATGGATGAATCACCACTATATAAATAGCTAGATCAGAGGTGACCTTTAGGTCTGTGCACGTGGAAGTTCATACAGCTTGAGGGCTAGCTAGGAATCACAGAATCATTAGGGACTGGAAGGGACCTCAAAAGATCATCTAGTCCAATCCCCCCACCACAGCAGGATCACCTAGACCAAATCACACAGGAACACATCCAGGCGAGTCTGAAACATCTCCAGTGAAGGAGACTCCACAACCCCACTGGGCAGCCTGTTCCAGTGCCCCGTCACCCTCACTGTGAAGAAGTTCCTTCTGATATTTATATGGAACCTCCTATGTTCCAGCTGACACCCATTGCCCCTCGTCCTATCACTAGATGACAGTGAGAAGAGCCTGGCTCCATCTTCCTGACACCCACCCCTCACATATTTATAGACATTAATGAGGTCACCCCTTAGTCTTCTCTTCTCCAACCTAAAGAGACCCAGCTCCCTCAGCTTCTCCTCATAAGGGAGGTGCTCCACTTCCTTCATCATCCCTGTTGCTCTGTGCTGGACTCCCTCCAGCAGCTCCACATCCCTATTGAACCAAGGAGCCCAGAACTGGACACAATACTCCAGGTGTGGTCTCACCAGGGCAGAGTAGAGGGGGAGAAGAACCTCTCTTGATCTGCTAACCACCCACATTCTGATCCACCTCAGGATGCTGTTGGCCCTCTTGGCCACAAGAGCACACTGCTGGCTCATGGTCATCCTGCTGTCCACCAGGACCCCCAGGTCTATTTCTCCTACACTGCTCTCCAACAGCTCAGTCCCCAGCCTATACTGGTCCCTGGGGTTGTTCTTGCCCAGATGCAAGAGTCTACACTCACCCTTGTTATAGTTCATTACATTTCTCTCTGCCCAGCTAGGAGCCCGAAGTCATTACCATATGTCCTCATCGAAAATTCCTTATGACTTATTCCTAAGCTATTTTCTCACTTATTTTTGCTAGAATCCTCCCAAGTACTCACCAACCAGTAAAAACAGCTTAACAGTCAACACGTGTGGCGGAAGTCTGCTTGCCTATTCTTCTTTCGTGCTGCAGCTGTTGTTGCCATGCTGTTGTTGCCATGTTCTTCCTTCTTCTTAAAAGGGAAGAAACCAGCCTATTCCCCAAACAGGCTAGGCTCAGTTCATGGAACAAAATACCTGAGGTAAAGCCTAGAGGAACATAACATCATCCAGCTGGAAGAGCACAGCTTGTGCGCAGAAGAAAGTCCTCTTGACACTAACACACACAGCTCTTCTCTGCAGCGTTAATGAAACGACAAAACTTCTTCTGACAGGCTATCAAAAAGCCACGGGTAAACCACGATCATTAAAAAAGAGTGTTTATGTATCTTAGAAACTTAGTGAGAGGTAAAACTCCACGCTGAGCTACAGGTTGATGAGGAAGTAGGGGGAGAAAAGTTAAAAAGAATAGAATCACAGGGTCATACCAGTTGGAAAAGACTCTTGAGATGATCAGATCCAACTGAGAACCCTCCTCCACCAAGTTCACCACTAGACCAGATCTCTAAGCATCACATCTAAATGATCTTTAAACGCATCCAGAGATGGTGACTCAACCCCCTCCCTAGACAGCCTGTTCCAAGGCCTGACTGCTCTTGCAGTGAAAAGATTTTTCCCTGTGTCCAGCCTAAGCCTCCCCTAGTGCAGCTTAAGGCTGGTCCCTCTTGTTCTATCTCTGATTACCTGAGAGAAGAGATCAGCACCCACATCTCTACAACATCCCTTCAGGTAGTCGTAGAGGGTGACAAGGTCTCCCTTCAGCCTATCCTTCCTCATGCTGAACAGCCCCAGCTCCCTCAGCCACTCCTCAAAATCCTTCCATCCGCAGTCTCCTGACAGCCTCCGGGGAGGTCTGTGGAGGAGAACGGCAACACGGTGACAAGTATTGATAGTTTCAGCCACCCGATCAATAATTTAGGAGACAGAAAAAAACTACAAGACAGCAAAATGACTTACGTGGGTCACAAGTGCGGAGAACTGTGAAGGACCAGGAGAACCTGCGAAATGTGGGTCACTGGGCAACACAAGAAATTCAATAAAGACAAGAGCAGCGCCGGTGCGCATTGCTCTGCCAATTTAAAGCCCTCTTAACACGCTGATGGGTTTGGAAATGATGTAGCCTTTCAGAATAAAAAGCCAAGTGCCACTGCAGCCAGCTTAAAGACAACTTCTCCGTGTACAGTGTCACTCAAAACAGCAAGTAAGATGTCAAAATGAGATGTGTTTTTAAAAAAAAAGCTAGAGAGGTATCATGTCGTGTTTTTATACAAGTGGAGAGCGTGTCCTCTTCTTCTGGGCAGTGAGTCAGCCTTGGTGAATCCAATACCACATGAGGGCAAAAGACAAATGAGGTTTCCCTTGTTTGAGGCATGTGCTCTGCAACCTGCCTCTTTCCTCTGAAGAAGATCTCCATCATTGAGTGCATTGCTGGGTCACTGCGAGAGACATTAAAGGCTGGAACAATTTACTGCAGAATTAAGAAGGGCAACAGTAAAATAGAGATGGGCAACGTGATGAATACTGAGTAGGCTGCTACGGTGGGAAAGAGACTATTCCAAGTGCTCTTCAGCTGTTACCCTCCTTGACTGAGGTGGATGACAGTAACATAGCACAGCTGAATTCAAGATCATAGAACCATAGAATCATTAGGGATCGGAAGGGACCTCGAAAGATCATCTAGTCCAACCCCCCTGCCACAGCAGACGCCCGCTTTCTCTTTCTGGAGTTTGTCCTCATTAGCTGGTACTTTTCTGCATGGAAAAACATGTTTCCAGAGGTCCAAACCCCACCTGCATGGGGCATGGGCTAACTATAAGCTTAAAGCAGAGCACCACTGGGCTGCCACTCACTGTGCCATCCTCCTGCCTTTACCCACATTCCATCAGCATCAGACTTCGGGGTCTGCCAAAGCCCATCTTTTTACGCCACTGTCTATGTGGACCAATACTTCAATCACACAGAGCTACATAGTTCCTCAGTTAAGACCAAGGATGAGAAGCTGCCTGACTTTCTGTCCCAGCACAAACTATGCAAGCAGCATCATTCCCCTGCATCTCAATGCCCTCATCTTCCATCAGAACTAATAACAACTCCTCCACCGAGCAGGCATGCTGTGAGAATCAATTGGTATTTGTAAAGGCCTTTGAGAAGTGTGAGGCACAATCTGTATGTGAAAATTATTGATATGATTCATTACCAGGCATTCACACTCTATTTATACAACTCCCAGTCTATTACTAAATATTATGTCCATTTGAATATTGAAATCACTGCTGCTAATAACTTCTGCTCATGTTACACTGGTCTTTCGGAGGTGGCTTTTTCGACTTGAAAGGGACCATTGTGGAGGCAGTGAGAAAAGGAACAAATGCCAGCAAAGGAATTAAAAAGAGGACAACAGCTGTGTGCAGGCTTCTTGGAAAACAATGAAAAATCCATTTAACAAATAATTTTGTGCTGCCACTTATCTGATTCCTCTTCCTGTGCTTGCTCTTCTCACCTGAATTTGGGAGAAAATCTGATCTCCATCAGCAAAGTATTTAGTGTCATTTGAGAGAGGAAAATGAGCAAACCTGAGCGCATTGTGCCTTTCCAGAGAGACCTCTTGCCTATCCAACGCTGACCTGAGCGACACCTGAGGCTCCTCTCTATGACCAGTCCAGGGGAATGAGGCTGCTCCATCCGAACCACCATCCTCTAACCTCTTAATCACCAGCTCTGACTCTCTCAGCACCAGCACCCTGCCTGCTACTGAAAGCAGCACAATCTGGGACTGCTAAAACTCCTCTGTTTCTGAGAAGAGAGAGCATATGTCTATACATTATATATTTATTCACACACTGAGGAATGTTCCCACTCCCAAGACACACACGGTATGTTCCGATGTTCGCACTCCAGCATGTTTTGCAAATCTGCTCTCCACCCCCTCTATTCCCTCTTCTCACTTCATCAGTATCTTGTTTAAGGGAGACGCTGCTTACTGTAAGCTGGGAACACTAGCATCAGGTCAACAGACCACTTAGGCAGAAGCGCCTGGGGAAGAGGGAGCGGTGGGGCACAGCTCTTTTCCTGGCTCAGCTTCTTTCCCTCCCCACTGGAATATTTATTTCCTCGCTGTGATCTTCCTCCTCGCTCTTTGCGCTGACAAAACGCTGCCGATACCTGCGGTGTGGGAACTCAAGGACAATCGATATTCCACTTGAATCAAATACAATGACTCTCTCGTTTTGGTTTGTTTTGTTTTCAAAGCTCAACGTTTTGCAATTAAACCTTTCAAGAGATGGGGAAAGTTGAGGTGGGGATTCTTTTGTGAAAGGCAGGAGGGAGCGGCACAGAAGTGGAAACCAGAGCAAACCAGCAGCGAAGCCAATAGAAATCTGCTGCATCATTTCTTCTCTTTAATACATTTTTTACGAGAAGTGAGATCTTTGATTACATTTTTGATTAGGAGAGACAGGCATCGCCCTGCCCAATGCACAGTTAGAGGGAAAGGAGCCTTTCATGTTCACAGATATCAGACATCAAAACAGCCATTCCCAACTCTTAAAAGGATCAGACAAAACTGCAGCTCAAACTGTGCCAGGGACTTTGGTGCGGGCGGGTTCCCAGCGGAAGGCAGTCTCAGAGCCGTAGGAGATCACGTGGATGCGGACACTCCTGTAGAGTGTGGGGAGAAATATGGGGAAACTCTCCAGAACCACTGTAACAGCATTTCAGAATGAGAAGACAGAGCTGTGACAGCCAGGCTTCAAGAGGAGCTGCCAAGAAGCTTCTCCTGGTCATAAGAAAAGAGAAGCTGCTCCATCAGAGGGTCCAGGCATGAGGGATCAGTGGGATAAGCAGCCAGCAAAGCACAAGTGACAGCAGGATTTTTATATTACACAGAGATCTCTCTCCTTCCTGAAGACTCATGGTCTTACTGGATCTCCCAAACATGGTGATGTCCAGCCACAGGAAGAGGGAACGGACAAGCACCTCTACGAGCAACACAACTGGTCTCCATCTTTCCAGCTGCAGAGTCCCACGTGGCCTCCCTGCTGTTGAGGTCACCTTGATTTGCTGATAACCTGTAACGGTTGAACTGTGCGAACAGCAGATTAGAGTTCTGATCTCACACGACTCCAGCTGAATGCTAACAATGGCTCATCCCTCACCACCACTGCAATGACCCTTCACTTGGCTGTGGGATCTGCAAAATCTTAATGGCTGGTGCAAGACAGGAGAGTAAATCGATTCATTCAGAGTTTAGTTGAGCCTGGATTCAAGTATCTTCTCCTGCCACAGCTTGCTAGCATGCATTAGCGAAGCAAAACCCCAAACCCTTGACGATTTTTCAAGGTCCAAAGCAGGAGCTGCCTAGGGTGGTGGCAAACATGATGCCCATCTCACCAAAATTTGGCTAAGCTACACAGACAGATGTCCTGAAAGCACTGGCTGCACCTGAAGCTAACCTGGATGCTAACTCGGACCCCTGAACTTTCTCCTTGTGTGCTCAGCACTGAATACTGACCCTCAACCATAAAATGGACTTGCTAGTGCAGGAGCAATCATATCTCATCACACAGAGTCGGGACACCAAACTGTTTCTAATCTCTCTCCATGGAGAAAGCACTGCAGTGTCATCCCACCTCTGCCACCACCCTGCAATCTCCCCACTCAGTCAGGGCATCCTACAGAGAAAGTGTAGGGACTGCACAGCCCCCAGTGCCAGGACACCATCCAGCTCAGCCTGTCTCTGTCTTGTGGCCTTCTTGGCTGGCCCAAAGACCTGGCGACGATGATGCCAACAGTATTAAGCTGACTAAACAGACTGGTAACAACCGAGGTGCGATGGACAACTGTTACTTCTTTCAAGGCTGCCAGGGCTGCTGCAGATTTTTATCCTTTCTCCCTTCTAACACAGCAATAATGTCTGACCAAGGCAGTGAGGGAGATGCCCATAACTCACTCTCAACAGCACACTGACACCCAGCTCTACATCTACATTAAAGGTGAGCACAGCCATCAGTCAAAGGGCTGAGCTCCCGGCTAAGGTGAGCGCCTGGGTGAAAAGCTGCTGGCTCCAGCTCAGCCTGGACATCACAGAGGGGCCACCGAGAGCAAGAGCATCTGCCAGAGAATTCACCCTCATCTTCCAGTGAAGTGCCATATTTGTCTGGGAGATGAAGAGCCCTTATTTCCCCCTGCACACACCGCTGCTACTGACATGCCCCAGAAGCAGCTGCAGACACCTCTCCTCCAGTTCAGACCATCCTGGAGGTCGCAGCTTTTTCGCATCGGTGTACGTTTAGCCAGTGGGATCGCAGCCTCTCTTGCACAGGGTGTAATTCACATGCACTTCTCAGCTGCATCAGCTCACAGCAGCTTGTCCACTTAGCACAGAGGCAGGTGAGAACATGCTGTACTCCAGCGCTGTCGTATTGGCTGCCCATTAAGTAGCTGATACACAGCCATCGATTTCAGTTCAGATTTCTGTTCCTAGCGAACGCCCTGGAAATACTTAGCCCAAAGCCTGAAGTGCTTGTGAACACACACTTTCTATCGGCTATTGATGTGCTCGGCACCTCCTGGCGTGGAAGACAGACTGGAGGAACGCTCCAATCTGGTTTTCCCCACCGATGGGATCCCAGCAGCAATGTGGCCACAGTTGTTCTGCTGCTCTTGAGGCTTCTTCCTCCACGAGACACGTAGACCCCTGATGGTGTCGGAGGCTTTGATTTCACTAGCTGCACTGATATAAGACACCACCAATTGTGATTTTTTAATCTCTAACAAACAACAGAGAGCTGCCGGCGCTGCAAGCACAGCCCCAAGCAGAGACTAGCTGCATGGTGGAAGAAAAGTAAGACTGCCCCAACATTTTGTCACAAATAACAGTGAAGTAGGTGTCTTGTCTCGGAGCGCTTCCTGTAAAGCAGGTTTTAGGAAAAAAACTCTTGTTAACATCCCAGGGATACTCTGAATGACAAAGGGAAAGCTGCAGATTGGTTCCTTCCACAACCTGTGGAAATGTTTGCTTGTGTGGTCTCCGTGTTAAGAGGATGAACTCAAGGTACAGAAGCAGATATAGTAGGCACCACATGCCACGGAGGATTTGTGTGCACATCTCCTCCTAAGTATAGCTCCCTCCTGCAGACTCGAGCCCCAGGTCCTGCTTACCCACAAGACCTCAAGCTTCTTGCACAGCTTTGAAGCAGGCTGACCCATATTCTCATGCTACAGAGTGGGGTAGAGCGAGGAAAAACAAGGAGAAAACGCACTGTGTAGCGGGAACCTGTGTTGGAAAACAAAGAGAAGAGGCAGGAGCAGGAAGAGGCACCAGGGAGATAACAGCCACCAGCTGGGCATGTTCAGCTCAAGCAAGCATTATCCCAACCAATTTCTATGTAACCGCCTTACTTGAAACACTACTTAATTTAAAACATCCAGGAAACCAAATCCTGTCTTCAAGGTCAGGTGGGGCCAGCTTGTTAAGGGCAGGACAATTTTATTTCCCGCTAGCTTGACACCCATACTAATGGCCCCTCTCTGCTAGTGCTGTCAAGGTGAAAAGAGCAGCACACAACTGCAGACTCCAAACAGCCTGTGATGTGCCACGATGCCATCTGCAGCTTCGCTCTCACGGCTGCTGGTGCAGTCGTCACAGTCCCAAACGGCCACCTGCCTGCACATGCTTCTGTCAAGTGGGAAATGACAACAGAAGCCTTTGCGAAACACTTCAGAAGATGAGCTCCTGGTTCCCCGGCTCTTCAGCTGTGTATCCAGAGTGGTGCAGGGTGCCCGAGGAAGGGACTTCCCTCGTGCGTGAGAGCACGAGTTATTTGCAAGCCTCACTGGACATAAACGGCCTCAAAGTCCCTTTTGCTCAGGTTTCTGTGATGCTACTGGCACACACCATGACAGTATCATTAGGGATTGGAAGGGACCTCAAAAGATCATCTAGTCCAATCCCCCTGCAAAAGCAGGATCATCTAGACCAAGTCACACAGGAACACATCCAGGTAGGTTTGAAACGTCTCCAGTGCAGGAAACTCCACAACCACCCTGGGCAGCCTGTTCCAGGGCTCTGTCACCCTCACTGGGAAGAAGTTCCTTCTCATACTGATGTGGAACCTCCTATGTTCCAGCTGACACCCATTGCCCCTCGTCCTATTGCTAGATGACAGTGAGAACAGCCTGGCTCCATCTTCCTGACACCCACCCCTCACATATTTATAGACATTAATGAGGTCACTCCTCAGTCTCCTCTTCTTCAAACTAAAGAGACCCAGCTCCCTCAGCCTCTCCTCATAAGGGAGGTGCTCCACTTCCTTCATCATCCTCGTTGCCCTACGCTGGACTCCTTCCAGCAGCTCCACATCCCTCTTGAACTAGAGGCCCAGAACTGGACACAAAACCTCAACCCACTGGTATGAGGGACACCTGGTATCTCAGACCAGTGTGAGCTTTCAGTACAACAGCACATGGCCACATGGCCACCTGCTCTTTTTTCTATTTGTAAGTGACTCACCATTTCCATAAAGTCCAGGGTACTGGAGAGCAGGAAGGTGTGGTATGAAGAAACACACAGAGTCAGTCAGGAGACAGGTTGTGCATCAGCCCCAGGACATCACTCAGGGAGCAGGCAAAGTGATGCCCAACTAGATTAAAATGAAGACAAACTCCTTCCTCCACGCTCTGCCTTGTACATAGGCTGCTCCTCAGGTTTTGTTTTTAAAACAGAGGAATACTTGCTGTGCCTCACAACAGTTCTGCAAGACTCAATTCATGTTTGTGAAGTGCTTCCAGGTCTTAAATTGGAAGGCAGAAGAAAGCACAAGCTGTCTTTATAATGGTGTCATTAAGTGCTGTTAAAAAGAAATAGATCAGCTCCTGTTTCATAGAACTCAGGTCCTTCTCCAGACCAGCTTTATGTCCCTTGACACATGTATTTGACAATAACCCAAACAGCCTCAATGTTTTATTCCCAGCAGGGTTTTCTTTGGACCTTAATGAGGTCTCTTCTTAATCTTTGTAGAGGATACATCTCAGTATAATCAAATTCTCTGAGCTCCTAAGCACGGGCCACTCTAGATCAGCCAGTTTCATGCTGCTGAACTGGATCTGCTTCTGTAACATCAGGCATGTAAAGGGTCCAGACTGGTCAGGAGGATTACGGAGGGGATCTGACATATTCCCCACAAGACACCAAGGCACACTTACAGATTTCACAGAATCTCAGAACATTAGGGATTGGAAGGGACCTCGAAAGATCATCTAGTCCAATCCCCCTGCCACAGCAGGATCACCTAGACCAAGTCACACAGGAACACATCCAGGTGGGTCTTAAATGTCTCCAGAGAAGGAGACTCCACAACCCCACTGGGCAGCCTGTTCCAGTGCTCTGTCACCCTCACTGGGAAGAAGTTCCTTCTCATATTGATGTGGAACCTCCTCTGTTCCAGCTCACACCCACTGTCCCTTGTCCTGTCGTTAGATGACACCGAGGTTTGCACGCCACGTCTCTACTCCTGCAATATTTTACTGCTCCTGAGAGCTGTGCCAGGTTATTTAGCCCCGAACACAGCAGTGTTTTTATCCCTCTTGCCCAGAATATGCCTTATCTTCATCTCATCTTCGTTTCGTAGTAGAGGATGCTCCCAGAATACAGCCCTGACTATATTTCTGTCTTCAGACTCCAGTATTTCACTTCCCTCACCCCTACCATTACCAAATCACCGGGAGATCTACAGCCTTGTTGCTATTGACTCTTCTTCTCTCCTCAATCCTTCTCTCAGGTTTCCTTTTTTATTCCTCCTATCATCTGCAAATTGCATCGTTTTTATCTTTCGCTGTGCTGGAAATCTTATCATGAAAGAGAGACTCTTCTTTTTTCTCTTTTTAATTAGTACTTGGTAATATTACCAAGCTGTGAGTTTATGGCTTTGTAGATCTTATATTTTTGACACTAATTACTCACAAAGGCTTTTAAAGCAGCATTTCAACACTGCAACTGCCATGACTGTAATTAAGTAAGAAGCAGCACATTTATTTAATTCTTTTCCCCCATTTCAGAAGAACTCGCAGACGTTCCTGCCCCATATCACAGCCCAGCCCCTGGTACCGCTCCGACAAACAAGACCAGACGTCGAGAACGTTTCAGTCCCGACGCAGCTCTCCCCACCCTCGCCCCGCTGCTGTATTAATAGTGCTGTCAGCACAGCGGATCCACAGGGACTCACCACTTGCCTGTTGCCAATCCGAAGGGCTCAGCTAATTTTAGACTCGCCGCTTCTACTTCTTGTTTCTCCCCTTGTTCGAACCTCAAAGACTCGTGTTGTACCAACCACATGCCCGTGCTTGATTTATTTCCTCCCCACTGTCTCCTCGCTGGGACCCAGAAGGAACGTGGAGGACTGTACTGGTTTCCATACCGATGCTGGATGTGCTGTCTGGAAGGTGCCAGGGCACCGAGCGCTCTCATGATGTGTTTGTAAACTAGCTGTTAGGGGGATGATCAATTAAAGGCGTCTCAGTGGGGAGAGGCTGATTCCACTGGCCTAATTCATTTTCAAATTACTCCAGGATGCTGCCTTTTACTGTTACATTATTTGTTCCAAAACTCCAAATTAAGATTTTATTGCTCCATTAATTTTTATGCAGAAATTACCATTAAAATCAATGTTTTCTACTTCAAACTTGACAGTCTGAGATGACTGATTGCCCGGCTCGTTTCCAACGGCTTCGGCAGGATGTCATCCTGGCATGACGCTAACTGAGCAGTGTCCTTGCTGCACCTCACCCGCACTCGGGCACCTCCACCCCTAGGCAGCTGGGATACCCGTGGGAGCACAACACACTTCTCCAACACCACAGGTTGCTGCTTCATAGAATGCTGGGGGTTGGAAAGGACCTCTTGGAGATCATCTAGTCCAACACCCTGCCGGAGCAGGATCACCTAATACAGGTCACACAGGGCTGCATCCAGGCATGTTCTGAAAGCCTCCAGGGAAGGAGATCCACAGCCTCTCTGGGCAGTCTGTTCCAGGGCTCTGTCACCCTCACAGTAAAGAAATCTCTCCTCATGTTCAGGTGGAACTTCCTAAGTTCTAGCTTACTCCCGTTATTCCTTGTCCTATCATTTAGCACCACCAAAAAGAGATTGTTCTCTTCCTCTTGACAACCACCCCTCAGATATTTATAGACATTAATGAGATCCTCTCTCAACCTTCTCTTTTCCTGACTAAACAGCCTCAGTTCTCTCAGCCTTTCTTCACAGGAGAGGTGTTCAAGCCCCTTCATTAGCTCTCCATTGGACTTTTTCCAGTAGATCCCTGTCTCTCTTGAACTGGGGAGCCCAAAACTGGACACAGTACTCCAAGTGTGGTCTCACCAGGGCAGAGTACTTACACCTGCAGGACAGACTTTTCTTGATGCATCCTAAGATACCATTGGCCCTCTTGGCCACAAGGGCAGATGTTTCCAACATCTCCCAGGGGATGCAGATCCTCCTGCTAATGAGCCAAGAATAGTGATAGAGCCAGATGTCCACTGCAGGCTGCAGCTCTGCCTTCCTTTCTGCCATGGCAGGGAGAGCTCAGGGGAACAGGCTGGGCACAGGCTTTCCTGGCTCTGCTGGGACACCACACAAACACCAGTCACACCAGCACTGTGTGACACAGGTGGCAATGGTGACTCTTCAGGCACAGGCGATGCCAGTTTATGCTGCGTTAGCAGCACTTCATGCTGGTGCTGACCGGCAGCTCCACAGTCAAGAACTGCTCACACCCCACCGTGCCAGAAGAACACGGCAGGACACGCATGTGACATCCTCTGCTGTCACAGGCACTTCTCCCACGTGCTGTCTGCTGAGCGTGAGCAGGGGCACAGGGCTGGCTTCCTTTTTAATTACTGAGCCGAGTCACCTGGGCTTTCATTTTAAGCCAATTCTGTTTTCTCATTCCAGAGGTGCCCGCGGGGTGGCTGGCAGCAGGCAAGGGGCCGGCGAGAATGTCTCGCGGACTAAATAAAAGAACATTTGCCCATCCTGTGACAGGCAGAGGGAGCCAAGAGGGGGAACAAGAGTTTGATCCTCTGCATATGAGGCACATTAAGCTCAAGTGAATGTGATACGTAGTGAGTATCTGTGACAAGAGCAAACCGATCCTGCTGTTGGAATATTCATGCAAATAGGAGCAATTTCACTATGATTAAAAAGGCAATTAAGTGAAAAAAAAACCTGCCAGCAATTTCAGAAGCAGCCTGTGTGTCAGTGAGGCCTCCACGCAGTGCTGAACTGACATTTTGCTCACTTTCATATTCCATCAACGAGATACTCACTACTACAGCTTGAGAGTACTAATTACCCCAACTGGAGGCAGATGCTCTTAGAAAGACTCCGGCAAAGTCTACACAAGGCACTTCACACGCGGCGCGCAGAGAGGGGGTTGCACCAGCATCCCGCCTCTCCCACCCCCGCTCGCTCTGCTGCTCGGATGAAAGACACCGGCATAAAGAGCATCCACAGAAAGAACAGGTCCAAAGTAAACGTTTCCAGCCTGCAACACAAAGCACTCAGGGAGTGAAGTGCAGTCTCAGAGCTGCTGCCTCCTCTGCTGTCTGCTGATGAGATTAAGAGCTTTTTCCCCTCTGTAATCAGACCTAGAACAGGTAAATACTGATGAAAACCCCTAAATTATCCGTGTGATCATCTGTGAACGCGATGGTCAGTGATCCCCCACAAACCAGCGGGATGTCAAAAGCACCATTTGCTGTTGATCCTTCTGGAGATGGACAGGTTGCCTAGAGAGGTGATGGAGACCCCATCCCTGGAGCCATCCAAGGTCAGGCTGGATAGGGCTCTGGGCAATCTGTTCCAGTTAGAGATGGCCCTGCGTGTTGTCGGGGGTTGGACTAAATGATGTTTGGAGGGCCCTTCCAACCCAATACGCTCTATGATTGTATGAACTTACCCCAGGACCAACGCCATCACCCATGCACTAGTCAAAAGCACAGAACCTCCCATGTTCAGAGCTCTCTAAATCTCAGAGGTGTCACCTCCAGGTGACCCATCATGCACCCCAGACATCAGTTGGACTAAGTGCGGAGCTGTCACCTTCCACTCCCTGGCCATTCATTTCCACAGCTACAGGCTGCTCACGCTAAGAGACATCAGCAAATTTCTCCCCAGCAGCTGCTGCTCCATCAGCACCCCAGTGCCCAGATGGACGGAGCCACTGCACGAGGCGGCTTCAGACTTGATCCCTGCACAAGCCAAGTGTCCTCTGCTTGTCTCTGATGATTCACTGAGCAAAAGACTTACCCTCCGCTCGAGACTTTCTGTGGCCGAGGTACTGCGCAGCTAGTCACAAACTCAAATATATTTCCTGTCCAGCAGATACTGTCTCCTCTCGAGAGCAATTTTTATTGGATTTGTAATCCCCTTTTCAGTTCTTTCTCTCCCCTTTTAATATTGCCTTTTAAGCCCTTTACCCGGAGTTCACATTCCGAAGGCCGGCAAGGAGCAGTGGACAGAGCCTTTGGGTTTAAAAAGGAATATGCACAGAATGTTAATGCAAGAGGAACACGCAGGACTCTGACCCCTTTCAATTAAGGTGTGATCTCTGTCACCTCTAGCTGTCCCAGAAACTTGGATGTGTCCTAAAATAAACAAGCAAAGACCCCAGAAAATCAGTGCTTTGAGCTGACGCTGGGACATTTAACCATTTATCTGCCTGACACGACTGTCTGCATTTATAGGACCTCTCTGGACCAGATCTGCTGACACGTGCTGCAAGCAAGAGATGAAACTGGAAGCAGTTAAGAAGAAAGGTGGTTATGGAAGGATGGGTTACACCACAGCAAACTGCAGCCTCTGGTATCTGGAGAAGCACTAGAATTTATGGCTGAAACATGGCATTGAAAAAGGGTGGGACACACCTGTCTGGATAGATGCGACAGGCAAGTCCCAAAGGTCCAGGGAAATCCCTGAATCCCCCTCAGATCATATGTGCAACTTGTAGAGAAGACAGGTAGGTGAAGAAAATACTCCTCTCAGTCTCCTGCACTGTAGGCTGAGAGGTCACACAAATACAGGACAAGAGCAAACCTCTCATCTTTCTCCAGATGAGGCCACTCCACTTAGCAAGCAGCGACGAGGATTGCAAAGGTCTTCAACGGGTTCTTCAGCCACGTAGGACTTCACTAAGACCAAGAGAGGCAGGAGAGAGAGCAGCATGCAGTACATGGCTGAGGCAAAAGTCTAAGGAGCACCTTTGGTATGGTGCTCTTGGGAAGCAGCCATGTGGTCCCCACTACATCTTATGCTCTTCAGTCTTTAACTGAACACTATAAGACTCGACATCTTCTAAAGGCAAAACAGGTTATTTTCAGACAACTCTAGCATATAGAAGTACCTGATTGTCTTCTCTATAGCTCTAGACAGAGCTTGGAGGAACCAGCCTTCTCTAATCGAGGTTCTGTGGACCTCTGGGGCTCTCAGTGAAACCTGTCCTCAGCCCTGCAGCTCGTCCCAGTGCTGCCAAGTCATCTGCAAGTGGAGAGGCAGCTGAAGATCACCAAGGTGCTTCATCAGCTTAATTAACAGCAACGAAGACAGAAACAGTATTTCCCTGGCTTGCTGATCTCTGGAGAAAAATAACAGAATGAAGTGATGTGTGGAAATCCTCTTGTCAAAAAGCAAAAGGAGGAAACTCTTTTCTTGTAATTAGTGCCACTGGAGATGTGTCTGGTGAGGTTTTCGTGGCTGCACTGCTGACCATGGCTCTGTGGTACAGAATAACCTGGCATGGACCATATGAACATCTTTTTCTCTCTCTGTTTTCTCTCCACCTCTCCTTTCACAGCCATTCCAGAATTCTCTTCCTCACAGGTGAAGAGAAGCTCCTTACATTTACTGCTCCTGCCGTCCTTTCGGTTGCCACTTTGGCACCGGCCGCTCTGTAGAGAACGGCAAGCGGGCTGCCACAGCCTCCCTGCATCATTTTGCCTTATGTCTGGAAACATCTGCATGTGCAATTAGAGAGCCAACTCCTTTTATGTCTCTAAATGAGCAGCTTTAATCACCATCATAAGAAATCAAACCCTGACTGGGCAGCACAACCCAACACCGCGATCCTCCGAGCGGGGCTGGCACTACCTGCACACAAGAGAAATCTCCCACCTAGGAGCAGGTCCTCCAGGCTTGAATTCTCCACGGAGGCACTTTCACGAATGTAATTACAGGGAAGCAGCTCACTGCTTCCCTGCTGTGCTGAGCACATTTCCCTGGCTTTCCACAGCACAGAGACTGAGCTGCAGGCGCTGGTACAGGCTTGTGGAGATGTTAGTTGGGAGCAAACGGCTGCACGCTGGGGTCTGGCACACAGCAATCCACAGGGGCTTCCTCTGGTGGGGCTGAGGGAGCTAGAGAGGGAACAGTGTGAGAATTTAATGCAAAAACAGATGCTTGCATTCCCCCAGAACCACATCTCTCGTCACCTCTGGCCTCTGTGCCAGCCCTTGATGTTTTGCCCTCTTTATTCTTCACCCTTCTCTGTCATTTCTCATCATCACAATTGAAGCTCAGATCTTCACATCAAACCCGTTCCCTCCAGAATTCCTGTGTGCCCTGTCTTAGCTGATCCTGGTTTGGAAGTAGGGTTGGACTAGATGATCTCTAGAGGTCCCTTGCAACCCTTAACGTTATATGATCTGTGTTCTACAGCCAGCCAGCCCCATCAAAATCAATGGGCTCACCAGAGGGTGGCTGACAGCTGCTTCCCAACTTGGGGGAGCTGATGTGCACTGGTCCAACCCAGCTCTGGTGCCTGCACTGTCACCATCCTTTCTGCCACCTCCTCCTCTGTCCTGAGCCTGTTGCTGGCTGTCACTCATCCTTCCTAATGTGATCTCTTGTTTACATGTCAATGTTCCAACAAGATCCCTCCCTGAGCAACCTTCAAAGTCCAGACTGCCAGAAGTTGTGGAAATACAACAGAGCTACAGCCACAGTAGGAAGCACTTTGTCTCCTGGAAAAGCATGTGGTTGAAGCAATTTGTGCATCACAGAATCACACAATCACAGAACACTAGGGATTGGAAGTGACCTCAAAAGATCATCTAGTCCACCCCCCCTGCCACAGCAGGTTCACCTACACCAAGTCACACAGGAACACATCCAGGCAGGTTTTAAATGTCTCCAGAGAAGGAGACTCCACACCTGCCCTGGGCAGCCCTTTCCAGTGCTCTGTCAGCCTCGCTGGGAAGAAGCTGCTTCTGATATTTATATGGAACCTCCTCTGTTCCAGCTCACAACCATTGCCCCCCATCCTATCACTAAATGACACCGAGCAGAGCCTGGCTCCATCCTCCTGACACCCACCCTTTCCAATATTTATCAACATTCATGGGATCACCTCTCAGTCTCCTTTTCTCCAAGCTAAAGAGACCCAGCTCCCTCAGCCTTTCCTCATCAGGGAGATGCTCCACTCCCTTCACCTTCTTTGTGGCTCTGCGCTGGACTCTCTCAAGCAGTTCTGTGTCCTTCTTGAACTGAGGGGCCCAGAATTGGACACAATAGTCAGGATGTAGGTGCAAAATACATTAACTCTGCTTTCCACTTCATCAGCCTCTGTGCCCGCACGGAGCACCTGCCTGCTCTGCGCACGCGGGTCATAAGGAGCATTTTGTTCACCTTGAAGGTCGATTTTACGGCAGGGATGCCAGTGACCACCTTGGATTCAAAAGGAGGGCTCAAAATACACACAGTCCAAAATTTTCTCCATTAGATTTATGATCTGCTCCTCCTTTGTGTGGCTGGAAGTAATTTTATTTCAAGCGGGAATATTTTATAAGAGTAATCTGTATGTGCGTGTCAGGGAAAAGAATTAATTATCGCTCTAATTAAATGGACACTGTGGAAAATAATCTCTCCCTTTTCCTGCTGATTTTGCCCTTTTTGTGTGAATGAGCTGTACATTTTTGCATGTATAGGTTTCTCGAGGAGTTGGAAATTAACAGGGCTTATTTTATTTATGCAACGGTACCGAGCAGAAGTTGTGCATCAGCAAAATGCACATCAGGAGGGTGGCGACAGCAAACATCAGTGATTTCATGGAGGTCCCAAATAAGTAATAAGTGTCATTATTATTATTGTCATAATTTAAAATCCTGAATTCCTCTAAAGAAGCCTAAAAGGTGCTCCCTCTGCCCCAGGCTGCACTTCAGGTTTAGGACTGCAAAGTCAGTTCAGTTTTGTGACTAAGTCAGGGTGACAAAAGCAGTTGTCAGGGTCTGGTTGGATGGATCCAACTGTGGGTCAGTTCCTAGCCTGGGGCCAGGCAGAAGACACTGTTGGCTCAGGGTCTAGCAGCATTACCACTGTTCCTCCCTGTGTTGCTGGTGAGGTGGCTCACACCCACCCGACTCCCCAGCAGGGATGCTCCAATGTAAAGGAGTGCTGGATTCACTGGGCTCTGCCTCTGCTGGGGATGGAGACAGCTGGGTGCAGCCACCTGGCTCTGAAAGCTGCCACCAAACTTGAGCAGACCTATCAAAGAAAATGCCAGTGCAGCCTACAGACATCAGTTTGTGTTTTGTCTTAAAGGAGAGAGGTTTCTTTAACCACAGTTTGATGGAACTGCACAGGCCAGGACAATGCTAGTTCCAGGAGTCTTGATTTAAATATGAAAAAATCAGATTAATCCCTGGGAAAATGTCATTACACAAAGATATCTGAGTGTCAAGAGGCTAATTAAGTCAGTCATTTGAAACGCAACTGAAAACTCAGGAACACAATGTAGGGAACAAGCTGGAGCTCACAGTGGGATGAGCCGAGCGATCCACAGAGCCCGAGGATTATATCAACAGTACGTAAAGCTCCAGTGCACAGCATGATGAACCAAGGTCTGCAGTGAAATCATGCTAAGTCCAAAGTCTCCCACCTAAAAAGCAATGCTGGCCTCCCAGCTGAATGCTGCGACTGTTCTCCCAGCAACAGTCAAAGGAGGAAGAGAGAGAAGAAAGGGAATACCCAACCACAGTGAGGTCTGAGAATCACCTTCGGCGCACACCACACTGCTCATCATCCTCAGAGATGGGTATGAAAGCAGCTTGAGAAGGGGACACTAGATGATATAACGGAGAAGCAATTAAAGATCACAGAAAACCAAAAGGCAAAACAGCTGCATCTTTCTGGAATTTACGGGACACGAAGCAGGTAGTAGATTGATTCCTACATTTCTCATCCTAGCAGGAGAGAGCGGTACATACTGGGGAGAAATGATGTGAGGAGTGCCAGCTGTGTGGCTGCTGTTGACACAGGGCTTTGTGGCACATCTCCCTCTTCCTGTATCCCCTTCAACAGGGGATATCAACAGGGCTTAGCACCTTCTCCAAGCAGTAATGCTTTAATGAGACACCAGGACATCCACTTGAAACGAGGACCCAGTTCTTGCACAGAGCTCACAGCACCAGGACAACGGCTGCACCAAACGGCTGAGGAACTTCAGCGCTGCAAGCTCCACGTGCAGGCTCAAACTTAAATCAAACACATTTATAGTTCAGAGCCAGTAAAATACTGCCTCTTGGCAAAGTGTAGTAGATCCTCCTCAGGTAAAGCCTTGGAAGAACAGAGCTTTCTCTCATTTTCCCTTCCTAAATGTGCTTCAGGCAACTCTTCCTTACCTTATCCACTATCCCCCCCTAGATGCTGATGGTTCACAGACAAGTGTGTCAAATACATCTGCCTTTCCAGTGTTTCAGGAACTGCTTCCTGACTGCCTTAAGCTTCTGTAAAAACGTTGAAAATATCATAAACACACTGATATATTTAATAAGGAGTCAGAAAAAATGGGAAAAGCCAAGGATCAATGTGAAATAGCTTAAACTCAACTATCTATAAAGTGTTCTCTGCAAAAATACAAACGAGGGAGAAAAGAAACCAGCCTGGAGAGATCTGGGTGGCTGCCCATAAATCCAGAAGAAAATTAAGTCCCCAAAGCTCTGGAAGTTGCTATTGCTCTCCTTGAAATGAGCAATTGGGTAATCAATGTTAATATTAAACAGCTGGTTGTGAAATAAAAGAAAGAAACAAACAAAACCCAAAACAATTCAAGCGATTCTGCCTTCCAGCATCAAGGGAGATTCAGAAACCTTGGACTAAAAAGTGGAACGTTGCACTGGTTCCTGAATCCATGTGTCTCGCTGTGTTTACACAGCGAGAAAAGAGTGAGGGTCATGCCAGCCCTACCTGTGCCCTTGGACTGCAGAGCCTCAGCTCTGCATGGAGGTGGAGAAGAAAGGCTTGGTGAAGCGTGGCAGCATTGCTCTGGGATGAAATCTGTTTGGTCAGTCAGCTTTGAATCTCAGAATGGTTTGGGCTGGAAGGGATCTCAGGGGTTTAACCCTCTGCCATGGCAGGTTGTCCAGAGCCCCATCCAACTTGGTCATGAACACTTCCAGGGATGGAGCCACCACAACCTCCCTGGGCAACCTGTTTCAGGGCCTCAGCACCCTCACAGTGAGGAGTTTCTTACCAAGATCTAATCTAAATGTCCCCTCTTTTAGTTTGAAACTGTTCTCCCTTATCCTATCACTCATAGAAAGTCCCTCTCCAGCTTTCCTGTAGCCCCTTTCAGGTACTGGAAGGCCACAATAATGTCCTCCCAGAGCCTCTGCTCCAGGTAGAACAGCTCCAATTACCCCAGCCTGTCTTCATAGTGTACAACACTGTCCTGAGAGTAAAACATGGAATGAAGTTAAAAGAAATAAGGAAGAGAAGAGTCATAAGAGACTGGCTATCACAAAGCAGGGGTTATTAAATGCTTTCAAGACTGGACAGTTTTTATTCTACACAAATATATCTACATATAAATATACTTATATATTGCTTGTCACGCCAAGATCCCTTCGCTAGCTTAAATCTAAAGATATTTAAAAGCAACAGCAAGTGGAGTTTCTGTATATAAACATGTCACTAGACTACATCGCATTAAATTTAGGACTTCCCAGGCTAGATGCAAGCTCTGGGGCCGCTGGAAAGCCATGCATCTTCCTTTCCCAACAGGCCCAATGCATCTTTTTTCCTGACTGGGTGACACTAAAGGGAAGATTTTAAATCAGTCTGAAACAGCAGGCTTGTCTATTCAGAGATTTGAGCAGTCAAAGTTATTCTAGGGGGAGGGAGACCGGAGGAACAGACGAAGCAAAATACGTTAAGCAGAGCAACTTTTCTTTTTAAAGTGGCATCTGCGTGCGTTGGCTGGAGCAGTCGCAGCATCAGCACCAGTCCCAGGGTGGATGATGGGGGAGAGCCACCATAGCGCTCAACAGACACAACTCTCTCATTCCTGCATCCCCATGGATGTTTAGGCATTTTCCACCCATCTCTGGCCAAACCACTATTTCCATGTATTTAGAATCGTAGAATCATCAGGGATTGGAAGGGACCTCGAACGATCATCTAGTCCAATCCCCCTGCCACAGCAGGATCACCTAGACCAAGTCACAGAGTCATAGAGTCAGTCAGGGCTAGAAGGGACCTTCAGATATCCCTAGCATGTGGGTAAACACAACCACACGCTGCGTTCCCGCTGTCCTGTGGGGGCTGGATACAAGGAGAAACCACAGGGATGGCTCCAGTCCCTGCCTTTTTGGTGGTTATCTACTGGCACCAGTTCTTGTTGCTATCTCTGCACACCTGGGCTGGTAGGAGTGACCCATCAGAAGCTGAATGAGAACAGTGTCCCAGGCGAGGGTGCAGAAGGCTGACTCTTGCCTTTCAGTGAGTGCGTGGCAGCACAGCGTCAGCACAATGAACACCACAGAGCTGGGGACACCAAAGCAGGGTCAGCAAGAATCAAATAGGTGACCAGAATGGCAAGGCTGAAGTCAAGGCTGTGCCTGTGCCTTCCCACTCCTGCCCACAGCCTCCTCTGTCACTGGCTGCCTTGCAGGGCACATGCTGCTGCCAACATCTGCAGCTGAACAATTCAGAGAGGGTCTCCGAAGGGGAGTGAACTCATGGGAGCCCACTTGAGCCACGCAGAGAGAAATGTAGACAGATTGTCCCAGGTTCACGGGGCAGCTGCTACTGGAAAACCTGGAGACCAGGAGACCATCACTAGACTCCCCGAGGGCCTGTGTTAGGGTGGAGAAACAGCATTTGGTACTGTTTATAGACTGGAAACCCTGAACTTCACCAGACTGTGGCTATCGGGGCTGGAGACACTTGAAACAAAGCTACACAGACTTCTCCATCCCTCTCTCACTTCAGTGGCTGCACAAGAGGTGCACTTATCAAACTCCGCTCCTTCTCAAGAGACTATTAATTTTTGCCTCTGTGCCTAGAGGTCTGTGAAGGCCCCTTCATAATCAGAGCTCATCACATCACTGAGCTGCACACTTGGAAATGAAGGGTAGGCACACCAGGCTGTCCAAGTCCCCTTTGCACTACCACAACAGGGCATGGCACTGTCCAGGGGTCGACAGCACTACTCCAACAGACTCCTGGTCCAGAGCTGAAGGAGCCAACACTGTCTTCAACCAGACTCTGGATCTGGGTGTCCTGCTCCCTCTGTGTACCTCCTGTGCTCTGAGCACACGTGGGTCTCCAGCTCCCTCCTCCCTTTGGCCTCCCTGTCCCCTTGCTATCGTTGCACACTGCCAGGCACGTGCCTCCTGCTCCTGAGGAGCCACAGCTGCAAACGCAGCACTACCTGCCTGGAATTGAAAAGCTGGACATGACCACCGTGTCCAGCTCTGCTGAGTTATCATTTGCATCACCTCTGCCTCATCATCACGCAGTTTCTCACTGGGTCTCAGCTTTCTTACCACCTTCCCCCACTTCCCAGTCCTGTGTCTCTCTCCCTTCCTTATTAACCATGCTCTCAGATACTATCTCACAGTCCTGCTCACTTGTCCCCCACGTTCCCTTTAGTGATTATTCCAGGGAGCTCCTGCTGGCTGCTCTCTCAGCACCACGTTTGCCCTTGCTGGGGTGAAGCACCAGTTTCAGGCATCTCTCAGCAAGGCAGCGACGTGAAACAGACACTTCAGCCCACTCCCACTGTACAGACTGAGGGAAAGGATGGAAAACTCGGTCAGAAAAGCTGCAAAGAAAAGAGATGGAAATACAGACCCTGACTGAATGGCTCCTCCCTTGCTCAGAGCCGACTGCCTGCCCTTTCATCACTGAGGTGTGGTTTGCCCCAGCCCACTCCCTTCCCTATTTTATGGAAACTGTGGAGCTTTTGAACTTGCACATTGACTGGCGGAGAGCTTAATGGCATCTTGCAAATTCCTCACCTCTTGAGCTACCAAAGGCCTCATAACAACCACCCCACATTTTCCTGCAAGGAGGACGCTGGCACTACACACTAATGGTCTGGGGAGTCTTTTGGTTTGACTTGCCTTTATGTAGGATTCCTGTTTCTGCTGCATTCAGAGCAGAGCACGGGGGAGAAAAAGATTTGAAAAGTTTAAGAATCACTTGGCTTTCTGCAAATCAGCTCAGTTGGACAGTAACGTCCTGGATGGTGAGAAATGTTCCATCAAAGAGAAGACCAGAAGCACAGCAGGAGAGTCAGAGCTGACAGCAGCCCAGCTCACTCACACGGCTGAGGCCTTGGAAAGAGCTCAGGCACAAAAGAAAAGAACTTTAAACAAAGATGAAGTGGAGGCAGTGACATTGCTGCATGACTGAGCATTCAGTCTCCACCCCAGAGGTTACCAGAAGTGAGACCTTTTCTGTGGCCTTTCCCAACCCCTCCATTTCTCACTAGCAGGACTCTTCACGCCCGTACCTGGACTATTAACCCTTACATTTTCCCACTGCTCCAGTTGTTAGATCCACTCATTCCTTTAACCCAACGCTGACCTCTCTGCTTCTTGCTTCATGGACCCTCTCCATCAGATCTGTGCTGGGGGAAGACCTTGGTCCCCTCTTCTGTAACCCTACCCCTTTCAGTGAGTTTCCCTCCCTCCCACACTCAACATTCAAGGGAAAATGCACAACTAGTAGGAGAAACTGGCAGGAGAAACATCAGTATATCAGCAACTTGTATCAAAGAGTACCAATTAATAGCAGAAAATTCTCTGCCAGCAGCTTTAATTGCCATAGGACACTTTCCCCCCCTTCCTAATGCACAGTCCTCTCTGTCAGTCACCCGCTGGCCAAGACCATCTCACGACCAAGAGCATAAAATTGCCGTATGCATAGCACATACGGTATGAAACCACCAGGAAGCAGTTATTCTGGACACCAAAGAGCTGCTTCACTGACCCAAAGCCACAAGGCTACCACCCAACATCGGTTTGATGAGGTCATATTTTCAAGCCCTGAAGCTCTCAGTCCCTTGGTCACAGCCTGTTCTCTTTGTAGGAGGGCACGGCTGGCAGGGGGAAAGGGTGGAGGAGAACCACGTAGTCTCCAGAAAGTGATTTTATCAAAGGCAGTAACTGAATAGAGCTGCAGCTATCGCTGTCTCACAGGCTGATGGAATTCAGAAAGGTATCCAGGTGATGTGATATGATTTAGAAGTTAATTAAACTGAGTGATACAGTATAACTGCCCCAGGTGTTTATAGCAAGCCAGGCTCTTTCTACAGCATTTAGAAGGAAAGAATGGGGACAGGAATGGGAATCTAATAAGAAACCTTGGGAGTGTTGCATTAAGAAGTAATCACAACACTAAATCACTCTGGTTCTACAGTCCTTCTAATACCTTCAAAATCTTGGCAATTCTTTCCCAGCTCAGGCTCGTTTCCATCATTGCGCCGTCCTCCTTCCTGGAGCTGGCAGGCTTTTCCTTTTAAGAACCCCAGGAGAGAGCTGCACAAGCCAGCCGTACGCAGCAGCCTGCGGGCTTTGTGCATCAGTGGTGTCAACAGCTGCACCTTCGCTTGAAGGCACGTTAGATCCCTCCCAAGCACTAATGGACAGGCTGGACCGGCACCATCCTTTCTGGGACTGGCCTGGGTGTGCAGCGAATGTTGACAAACACTAGGAACATCGAGAGAGCGCGGCTGGAACGGACTGGAGACGTGAGGAGGGAGGAGGAGAAGGATCCAAGGGAAAAGACCTTGCATAAGAAGGAAAATTTGGAAGAGATTCTTTTTCTCCAGTCATTTTTGTAGAGAATGCAATGAGAAGTTACCCAGGGAAGACTGAAGTACTGAAGTTTCCGTCTCTTCTTGGTGCGTCTCCTGGAATGGGGATGTCTCCTTCACTGACACAGATCTGTCCCCAAGTGCACGCTGGTGGAGAATCCTGTTTTGCAGGACATTTGTCTCACGTCCCTGATACTCACGTGACACCAACAGCTGACTCTCTTCTTTTCCTTCTAGGGCTGTGAAAGTCCTCTATGACTTTTGATCTTCAGATCTCAAGACGTGTGGATCCCTAGCCAAGCACCAGCTCTACACAGCACAAAACCAAGAGACACAGTATTTGAGCCAAAGCAGAGAGATGGAAGTCATAAGAGGGTGGCATGATGGAGTAATAAGAAAGAAGTTTCCCATGACATTAGCGCTCACCAAAGACCCTGAGGTATCTCAACAGGCATCACGTCTACGAGAGCTCCTCTGCATTCAAAGGAAAAGTCCATTTTTCCATAATTCGTCAGGTTAATAAATGACTCCCTCTTCTCCCTACAGCCTCTCCTATTACCAATTCTCACGCAGCAAGCCAGAGCCTCCTTTCACTATTAATACCACTCACTGTGAAATGTAATTACCAGCTCTATCACAAAGCGTCAGGCACATTTATTCACTGTACACACTCGCTGACTCCAGATCACATCCGTCACTGGCTGTCTTGTTCTGACAATGCTATCCAAAGGAAAAAGGGTCTGCACAGGCTCCCAGCTAACTTGGGCCAATTAAGTGGAGCACAGAATTGTTCTGGGGGTCTAAAATGGGTCCAACAAGCAAACACAAAACCAAGAAGCAAAGAGAGACACTTAATTTAATACAGACTCATCATTTAAATCCAAAGGAAAGCACGGTGATAGGCAGGGTGAAGTGTTTGGCTGGAGAAGATGGATGAGTAAATGCTCTAGAAAGCAATTCAGAATGATGGAGTGAAATGAATGGCACCCTCCCCAAGGCTGACACAAGCAAAATCCCTCCTTTGCTTTATGCTTTAACTCCTGTCATTATGTTTTGATTAAAGCCAATACAAAATAGCTCACTCACTGTCCCTTGCTTATGGTTTTCTTCTGGCCCCCTTTTTATGTCTCTCTGCAGCTGTTTCCAGCCAGCACACAGGATCCTGAGCTCCCACTGCTCAGTCCTTTGCCATTTGGTGAAGCTGCTGCTCTCACAAAGGGCAGGGACTCAGCCAGACATATCAGTCTCAGCTTTATTTAAAAATCCTATTAGCTGGAAGAGAAAAATAATACACATTCTTACTGATATCCAACTGACTCTTATATTAAGTGTTTCCAATTCCATGGGGCCAGAGGCAGCCGTTGCTGTCCTGTCTGGATATCAGGTAATTGCTCTGAAGGTGGTACCTTCACCGCACTCAATATTGTCGCAGCTGTCTGAAGGCGGGCAGCCGATGCTACGGGGCTGTGAGCACTGAAATAAACCCTGAGCAATGCAACTCCAGGTACTGCTGACAAAATAAAATAAGAATAATCAGAGTACTTGAGAAGGAAAGAAGTGGAACCGAAACAAGATTAGTTATGTTAACTGCTTATCTGTCACCGTGGCTCAACCTTCTTTTTACAGGCTCTGGCATCTAAAGCCAGCTAATGATCTCCACGCCAGCACCCAGGTTTTTCCTAGATAGAGCTGGGGGAAGAGGCCTCCTGAAATAACAAAAGGAGTTTGGAGTTTTCTTCTCAAGTGTGGAGTCTTGCATCTGGGCAAGAATAACCCCAGGGACCAGTATAGACTGGGGACTGACCTGTTGGAGAGCAGTGTAGGAGAAAGAGACCTGGGGGTCCTGGTGGACAGCAGGATGACCATGAGCCAGCAATGTGATCTTGTGGCCAAGAGGGCCAACAGCATCCTGGGGTGGATCGGAAGTGGGGTGGTNCAGGGGCATTTAAAGCCCATCTGGATGTGTTCCTGTGTGACTTGGTCTAGGTGATCCTGCTGTGTCAGGGGGATTGGACTAGATGATCTTTCAAGAACCCTTCCAGCCCCCAAAGATTCTATGATTCTGGAGAAAATGATGGAAATAGGAAAGGGGAGTTTGCAAAAACATTCAGGTTCTGAAAAATCCAAGAATTAAACTGCTGCAGATGAGACAGGAAACGAGGTAGGCATCATCCAGTTCAAACAAAGCACCAGGGCTACGCCATGTGTGGCCTGGGAACACACCTCAGCAACACCTCCAACGAACCTGTGTGCTCCTTAGAGTATGGGAGTCCTGCCGGGAGCCTGGAAGGATCAGATGTGCCTCTTCCTGCCTGCCTGTGCTCTCCAACATCAACCGAACGCAACTGGTTGGGGAGAGGAGAAGGAAACAGCTGAACTTCAAACCTTTCCCACGCTCTCATGATTTTGGTGTCGCTTTCAATAATGATTAATTTGTGGATCATCTTCCTCTAATCTCACACAATAACAACATTTCCTGCTTTGATTCAAGCCCTTTTAAGCACGATGGTGGCAGATGGCAGGCTGTTACCCAGCATGGCCGCATGGCAATGGAAGCAGGAAGGATTATTAACCAAAATAGTAGCTCTTCAGAAATCAAAAAAGGTGAGGGCCCACGGAAGAGCAACGGGTTTATTTTTACACCTCCAACCAGTTATTTGAATGCACTATGAATCCTGTAAATATACCCAATGGATATAATGAAAATACATTATTAATTTGCAGTCATTATTAATGAACTTATAAATTCACAAGTGATGGAGCCATGACGGTGTGAGGGAAAGGTCATGAATAATAACTGGAGATGAATAATATATGCACAGTTAGCTCACAGGATACTATGCTCATATGACTGTGGTGCCTCATGTTTATTTAACTCAGCAGTGCGTTGGCTTTTTATTCTTTGCTAGATAATAGCAGAAAGAATTATAGAGACTATAATCTATATCAATTCAACATAACAGACCACAGTGGACAGATGATCCTTCTGTGGGGACGCTCCTGCATCCTAACACATGCTGAAAAGCCAGGATCCCCCTTCTCTTCTCCATCACGCTCTTCCTCTTGCTTCGCCTCGTTCTTTTGCACTGCTAGCACATGGAGGTTGTCAGATCTAGAAAGAGCTGTTGCAGACTCAGAGATAAACTCGCGACCAGCCTGTATGACACATGATGGTGACTAACCTGAGATGAGGGGAGACATGCTGATATCTCTGGCAATATCTCAGTGTGACAAACAGGGGAAGGCAAGCCATGTGCTGTGTGCACACACAGACCATTTTGTTTTGGTTCCATCTGTTAGGACTAATTTGTTAATTATTAAACACATAGTTTATCATTGCTGCTTGCCTGATCGGTGTTTATTACCCATGGTCTCAGGCAAAGGGAGTGCTGTGTGAATAAAGATGGCATTAATTAATCACAAAAAGTTCAGGCAACTGCAAACTTGTGGTGGCTGCTCCCACTCCCCGACATTTCCTGAACAAGAAGGAGGCTGGGGGAGGGAAAACACATCAGGAATTCAAGTCTTCGAGCATCGAATTTCCTCCTTTCCTCACAAACTAACCACTGCTGGATGACGGAAAGCAAACTCTATCTCTTCAGACATTCACCTCAGCACTTTCCAATCAATTTCTTCTTCGACTGGATCCAGCTACCCAGTGAATCACAAATTGTGAACAAGTACTCCTCCAGGTCAGCATCACTGTGTCATCCCTGCAGACAATGGTGTCACTGTCTTCTGGATGCTGCTGTTCAGGAGATCTATGAACCACAGTCACAGCAAAACAGCCGGTCATCCACCTTGGGCTTGGTTGGGAACCCCAGCTCTGCCATTGATCCGCTTGAGCTCATAATTCTCTCTTGGTCTTCCTGTACTGTGAGATACATAATTGTGTGGGGTTTCTTCAGCAGCTGCTCCCTCCTCTTTACTTTAATCTTAGAGACACATAGTTGTCATTCCTTGAGCAGTGTCTTGAGACCGGCCGAATAGTCAATGTCCAACCCATAGGTGGTTAACAGATGCATTGAACTCTGCAGCCCTCACCTCACCTCACATGGTAAAAGGCTACGGACAGTGCTGCAGTCCACCTTCTTTCATTACTGAAAGGTGTCCACGAAGGTTCACACAATGACACTGCTGGCATCTCGGGAGAGAAAACAAACTGTCCTAAAAATGACCACCTGTGCAACAGGTTACAGGACAAAGTAAAGACCAGACCCTCACCTGCAGGGATGCTGAGCTGCAGGAAACCAGAGAGAATCATTCACCTGCTCTCAAGTGATGTTGAGAGCACACAGGGAAGTGATAACTTCCAAAGAGCCAAGCATCCAACTCACCAGCTACTCAGTCTTCTAAAGGGAGGCATCAAGGGAAATCAAAGCAAAGAGACGGTAAGTTACTTACTCCAAGACTCTTTTAAGGTTAATGCAAAGGCCACAAAAGCAATCGCGCCTCGAGTCATGCAGGCTGGAAAACAGATGCATTATGCTTGGTTGTGACAGGAAAGATCTTCCCTGTTCAAACTTATTCAGCCAGACCTCCCGGGAACTTCAGGTGACATTTTGGCTAGCTGTGGCTCTGCTACACCTCCATGTAGCGGCGTCTTCACTCCTTCGACTGCTCATGATCAATTTATCAAGTATTTTGTACAAACTGAAGTTTTCTTGCTAAATAAATGAATTATGACAGAGTAAACAAAAACTTTTACAAAATGCATGTTTTGATGGGATTGCTTCTTTAAGTGGCTGGTTTAACATTGGAAATTTGATTTAATTTTTCAACTTGATTATCCTCAGCACAGGGTCAGGCTGCCAGAGAGAGAAAAAAAGTGCTGAAGCCTCTGTTGCTCCCCACCAGGCCTCTCAGTGGAGGCACTTCTGCATTCCTCCAGCTCCCTTCCCTCTTTTATTCTTCTTGTTCAAGGAGGGAAGACCAAATTCAGGCCACAAGCAGACATGCATTTCCTAGCTCTCCATTAGTAATTTTAAAACGAGATGGTGCCCTGGAGCCCTGGGTATCAATCGCAGCTCTGACAACTTCTTCTCCTAATTGCCTGAAAGAAACCTCCACACCATCCCAACACTGTCTTTACCCGTAAAACGAGTGACAATAACAAGAAGCCAGCAAGGTGGATTAATAATAAGAAGCCAAATAACAAAAACCAAATAACAAGAAGCCAGCCAGTCAGTGGATTAATTGTATTTGGGAATTGTCCAAAAGACGAATCATAGAATCATTAGGGATTGGAAGGGACCTCGAAAGATCATCTAGTCCAATCCCCCTGACACAGCAGGATCACCTACACCAAGTCACACAGGAACACATTCAGGCAGGTCTTAAACATCTCCAGAGAAGGAGACTCCACAACTCCCCTGGGCAGCCCCTTCCAGTGCTCTGTCACCCTCACTGGGAAGAAGTTCCTTCTCAGATTGATGTGGAACCTCCTATGTTCCAGCTTACAACCACTGCCCTTCGTCCTATCACTACATGACACTGAGAAGAGCCTGGCTCCATCCTCCTGACACCCACCCTTCAAATATTTATAGACATTCATGAGGTCACCCCTCCGTCTCCTCTTCTCCAAGCTAAAGTGACCCAGCTCCCTCAGCCTCTCCTCATAAGGGAGGTGCTCCACCTCCTTCATCATGAATGCTACAAGCTGAGACAAACTAAGCCAATGCTTTTTTGTCCTATGACAGAACACGCTCAGTGTGATGCATCTGCTGAGAGGACATCTTCAGCCACCTCTGATGTCAGTGGGTTTGCAGACTGAGCCCTACTGAAGCACCGGACAGTTGCTTTACTATCAGCAGAATAAGCAAAATGTTAGTAAAGGCCACCAAAGATTTATTTTTCCTACTTCAGAGAAGTCCTCTGCACTCTTCCACTCCCTCCCAGTACCAGTATTTGCTGTACCAGGTGCTCTGCTCATCAACACTGTCCTCATTTCTCATAGGTTCACAAATTGCGGAGCTCAAAAGAACCGCAAGGATCAGCCAATCTAAACTGATGAAAAGCACAAGCTGGTGAATTAAGCGAAGCAGTTCTTCCATCAGGCTCATAATTGCCAGCTGACTTGGAGCATTTCTTGTACAAGAATATCCCATCTTCATTTAGACACTTCAAAGTGGTGGTGAATCCCCCATGTTCTGAGATAAATAGCTCCAGTGGCTAACTACCCCTTGTGGTAACGAAAGCACTTCCTTATTTCTAATCTTTCCTGGTTTCTACTTCCAGTTTTTGATCTTGTTATGCTTTTGTCCAATAGATTAAAGAGCCAAAATCTCCTTCCCATAAAGGAACTCAGAGTATGATCAAGCTACTTATTAACCCACTCTTTGTTAAGTTAATTAGAAGGAAATTCTCCAGCCTCCTGCTGGTTTTAGATCTTGGGGTGAGGCAGGAGAAATAGAAACCAACAGGCAAGAATTTCCCCTCTTCTCAGAGAAAAACATGTTAAGATAATGATGTGATAAAATAGCAGCACATGTGCCACATGCTTCATGCTGTCCATCGCACTTAACGTTGCCCTTCCCACTACAGGTTGATCCAGGAATAGGTTGATATAGGAGATCCAGGGAGGTGGTGGAGTCACCATCCCTGGAGGGGTTCAGAATTGCATGGGGAACATTGTTTGGTGGGTTGATGGTTGGACTTGGTGATCTTGTAGGTCTCTTCCAACTGTAATGATTCTGTGATTCTGCTGAAGACCCAGAAGGACCCACATTGCTTTCTGTCCAGAGGCTACTGTCTAAGTCAGTGTTTGTTTCTTCTCTAAGGCCCTCTGCTTGCTCTTCTCTCTTCCCAAGGCTGATTTGTTCCTTTGTGCCTCTGTGGGAAATCGCTTACACACTTTTCTCTTCCCTTGATGCTGATGGGAACTCTTGGATCCCCTCTCCTCTCTCCTCCCACTTCTCTCACACACGTGCCGTCTCTTCAGTCTCTTCTTTGCCAACGTGCTTTGAACACTCCTTTCTCCAATCCCTTCCTCTCACTGCTTCACATCTTCTCTGTGGTAGGACTCATGGGGCCGGTGCTTTCCTCTGCATGCCACTAGATACCACTTCTCAAATCCTGCTCTGAGGAAGGGCTGGTTTTCTGCTCTGTCAGTGAAGCTTTTTCAGTTCTCAGCCCTGTGAGGTTATCTGAACCAACCTCCTGTGTGAAACACTCCAAACCCAGACAGAGCACCTCCTCTTCTCCTTTTCCAGCCCTTTGCGATGCTCCTGTCTAACTGCTCAGCCCTGTCATGCCTCTTGCTTGTTTAGACATGAACGGATCTGTCCTCCAAGCATCCCTGTAAGCAAAAACAAGAAGCAGCACAACTCCAGAGCAAAACTGCTTTGCTACCAGTGGAATCTCTAGGCAGCAGCATCTTTCCGGGAGTCATCTGCTGAGGAAAGAAGGTGGGAACAGCTGTGCTGCTGCCTCAAGACTGATTCCTCCATACCCACGCTACTTCACCATCATAGAAATGTTTCTTCTCAAGAAATAGCTCATTCTGAGCTGCATTAACCACCAGTTGACTTCATTCATCATTGATCATCTCCTCTCCATGAACTGGAACACCGCTGCATTTTGATTTGCTTTAGTTTGACTGGTTTTGTGATGCCTTGTTGGTGCTGAGCGGGTGCTGCACCAGCTGTGAGCGAGCGTGAAGCCGTGGCAGAGATGGGGTGGGAGGAACAGGCAGCATCACAGGACATGTCTGGGGGAGAAGCAGTGAGAAAATGCACTAACCGGCAAATGTTCAACTGGAACTACAAGCCAAGAGGTCCTGGGTCATTTAATGACATTAAGTCCTGCAGGAGTGAGGTGCAGGTGAAGGAGAGAGCAGCTGTGACACTGCAGTAAGGCTGCGTGGGCTGGGAAGGGCTCACGGTGCTTCCCTGTTACCCCAGTCTGATGTCTGTGACTGAGGCAAACCTGGAGAAGAGGCTCAGGGGAAACACCCTCAGCAGCAGACAGAAGAGGATGAATTTAGAGAGCAAAACCCCTGCCATTTGGGTTTTCTCTCTGCTGTCTTTTGGTACCTTCTCCCCCAGCCAGTAACTCAACACTTTACAGGCTGCTCCCAGTGGCACTGGAGAGAAGGTGGGTTTCAAACACTGCTTGGCTCACCTGTGAGGCAGAACATGAAGCAGCATTCTCCACAGCAGTTACCTCCAGAGCTTTCTCCCCACGCTAGCCGTGACCACACTAACGCTCAGTATACACCCCTGCTTCCTCCTCGTCTATGCGGGTGCTTTAATGAGAAGTGAGTTAAGTGCTGAAGGGAAGGAGCTAGCAGCAAGAATCAGCTGTCCCAGGAGAAGCATGGTGAGACAGGAGAAGAGCCATGCTCAGCTGTGCTGTGAGGGGTGACAAGCCTCAGTGTCCTGTGCATAGGGCAGGCTCAAGTCCTCTCCTCTTCACATAATGAAGATGAACACGGTGAATCCGGGGCTGCTGGCAGGAGGACACAAGGCTGGAATTGTTTCTGTTTTGTCCAAGTACCTGCTGCCTAATAGGAACCAGATAAAGGGCAAAAGCCCTTCCCAGAGAGAAAAAGCCACTGCTCAGTGTCAACGATTTTCTGTCACTTCTGGCCAGAATCCAGGCCTGGCCTGGGGACCTCTGGGTGAGAAAGTCATCTCTCTATTGACTTGTATTCTGGCCGTGCCACACTGGCAAGAGACAATTTTCCCCATCAGTTTGGGTTATGATTTATTGGCAGAGGGGCTGAAATTCAATAATATGAGCTTCTCCATCATCGCCTCCCAGCAGCTGTCTTGATGCTCCGACAATTTCACAAAGACAACCTGGGAAAAAACCCAAAGCCCAGCCCTGATGAGACCAGAGGCTGTCAGGTACAGATGTCTGTGCATGGAGCCGCCACTTGCAGAAGATGCTGTGGAGAGGCAGAACAGCTGAGGTTTAGATGAACCTGAAGTCCATGTTGGTAGCACTACCAGGACTGTGTGAATGGAGCCAAGAGTCACAGTAAATGCAGGAGGCCATTCAAAAAACCATTGCATCTCCCAAAGAGGCCTTCAGGCAATAGCAGCACCATGAGAAGAAAGAATTCAGCTCCTAAGAGTTGGTTTGGACCAGTTGTGAGAATACTCTGGACATAAATTTCCTTATATTAATGAGTCACAGTGGCCACATAACCCGCCGTTCCATCATTTCTTTCTTTCTAACGGCCCCTCGCGGAGATCTAATCTCAGTAAAATGCTGAGGGAGCCTCTCAAATGGCCATGTTTTACTGCTGTCAGTCTATCGCCGGCTCCTCACGCCAAAAGGACACGGGGGAATAATCTCTTACTTCAGAGATCAAAGTCCTGTATTAATGACCGGGAGCTGCCACTCACCCTGAGCACAGACCGCCCGAGAAACCTGCTGCCTCTCCCCAGCCAAAAGCCTTGTTTGTTTATAGCAGCATCAATCTGGTCGATGGCTTCCTGGTCCGGTCGTTTATTATTTATTTAGTGCCCAAATCACAACAGGTATTTGTGGAGACATGACAGAGGCAGAGTCCCTTCCTTGAAAAGCCTCCAGGCTGATAACAGAAAAAAATCCCTAAAAAGGAGATGAATGGGGCTGAAGGGACGAGCAGGATGGGCTTGCAGAGATAAAGCACTCGGCTGCGCCTCTGCTCAGGCTCGGAGCTATTTGATACAGCTTTGTGTGTGCCTGCAACACGTGCCGCGAGGAGGCTCCTTTATTTGGATGTAAAACAGGAAACTGAAGGGGGAAAAAGGTATGAGTGGTTCTGTGGACTCCAAAGAGAACAAAGAGGTGGAGAAATGGAAAGGATAAGGAGCCTGAAGCTTCTTCCAAGCAATCCCTAGGGCGCTTGGCCAAGTTAACAACATCTAGTCTCCCCCTGGATCCAAGGGTCTCCACGCAAAACCAGAACCTGCCCATCCTGCTCGCAGCACTTCATGTTGGACTGGCTGACATTAAAACTTCCCAGTGGCTGTGAAGATACAGTATCATCCCCTTTTCCCATTGCTCTGTGGTAAGAGGTGGTGGCAGCACTCCTGGGCTGTCTGCAATGTAGTCTGCACCCCAGCAGCGCTCAGCAAAGTCACGTGTCCCTGAGAAAATCAACACGTATGATTGTCTCTTAGGCAACTCTATCGTCTACACCAGTCACCTGAATGCTTGCTATGCTTACAGCTCAGGTAAACACAAGCTCTGCATGCATTCAAAAGGAGCTGAATTTAGAAAGCCAGAGTGGGCTTTACTGGCACCTGAAAGCTGCAAGATTAAATGACTCCAAGAACTGTGCTTCCACAGCAGAGAGAGACAATTTTTCTACCTTGGGTTTACAGTCAGCATTACAGGCCACATACAACCTGCCCTGTGTTTGCCTGTGGTCTATTTCAGAAAATACTTTGCATGCTGAAGGCTTTGGTGAGTGTTGGCTGAGAGCAGACCCAAGAAAAAAGGGCTGAGAGTCCAACCACCCTTGAAGATTTAGGAGCAAGAGGGAATGCCACCAGGATGTGGACTGGCACGTTAGCAAAGGCTAGGAAAATCAGGAAGGTAAACCTGAAGGTTTTTGACTTTTCTAACAATGACCAGAGTTATTGCTGCTTTTTCTGACAAGGGAAGCTCTTTGCAATGTTCACATGGTGCCCCCATATATCACTTTCCCAGCAAGATTCCCATCAGAGCTGCATCTCCCAGATGAGAAGCCGGAGAACTGGCCAAAAGAACCTGCTCACCACAGCCACGGTGCAGCCAGAGGCTGCTCTGCCTCTGCTCTGGGTGTGTGCTAGTAGACTGACTCCACAAAGCACAAATCCAATGCAAAAAGAGGCTGCGTGTGCTCATCCAGAGAAGGTGCTATTTCTGCTGGGACTAGGCAGCGTGCACGGAAAGCCATCTCCTGGGAAGGAGCACCAAGCCTTGCCTCGCAAAGATGCTCCCTCTTGTCTGCCACTGGTCTCAGACAACTGCCTCACATTGGCTGGCACTCCACATCAGCATCAAAACCTCATCATCTCCAGTTCTCTCCCACATCTTTTATGTATTCTCCATCCAGTGATTCTCAATCATTTGTTCAGGTGGTGCTCACACATCTACCAGTGGTGCTGTCCCACATCCTGCGTACAGCTGCTTCTCACCCTGCCCTCTCCATGGTCACCATGAGCAGCACGTCCTGACCCAGGAAAGAAACCCAAGATCAGCCATGTAGAGACCTATGGTTGTGCTGTCACTCCTACCTCAGCTCATGCAGAGAAAGCAGGGGAGGAAGAATAATGAAATGGAAAAGAAAGGCATTGCTCACAGGAATTGTATTGCACATGGCTCCAAATGTTAAAGACAACAGCCCACAGCACTCCCTTGGGGACCTATTCCAAATCCATGCACACAGACACGGACATTTCCTGGAAGAAAGCTTTCCTGCTTGGGTTCATTTCAGCTCTAACAAGACCCCTAGTTAAGAGAGAGACAGCTAACACGAGGCAAGGTCGGAGGCTGCAGGGCTTAATGGATTCGGGAAGAGCTGGGGGACTGCTGGTCCCTACTGCTGTGTGCTCTGCAGCCCTCCCTCCCAGCACAGCACTCCATCTTCAGCTCCCAGAGGGACAGCAAGTCTGGACTGGAGAGCGCAGAGTGAAGGCAGGCTGTGCCTGTGCAGACACATCGCAACCCTGCGGAAGAGGGAGCGGAATGAGCACCAGTGGTGGCACTCAAGGCAGGACAACACAGCGCCAGACAAACCCGAGTGCTTAGCTTCAAGAGAGCAGCATGACCTTTCCTGTGTGCCTGGAGATATTCAGCACTGCACAGTTCGGATAAAGAGGGTTTTCAAAAAAGGAGAACAACAGCAACAACAACAAAATTAAAACCCCTTTGGTCTACGCTGACAAAAGCTCACACGCAAGGCAGAGGAGCAGCGGACGAATTTCATGCCTTGATGCAAGGACTGCATCTAAACACCCCAGAGCAGCCACATTTCCCTCCTTGTTCCGCTACGTTGCTCACTGAAAGAAATCCATATGGCCAACCTGGCAGAGGAACGTGCCTCCGCGATTTGCACTGAGCTAATGGGTGCCAGTAGCGTTACCTGCATCCTGGAGGACAGCATTCCCACCCATCCCAATATTTGTCTAATAAAAGGTCAGCCCATTACAAGGCATCTATTTGCAAAATTAAGAGCCTCTCTCCAGCAGCTAAATGCTTGCTTTAGATTTGGAATTACTGTAATTAAAGTTACATTGTGCTCGGATTGGTGCCAATCACTGCGGAGCTCCAGGCACGACCTGCCGTTCCCAGCACCAGGCGCCCGGGCGTCCCACTCCATTAGCTCCAGGGAATTAGCTGTCATTAACGAAGAGATGCACACTCCTTCGTGTTGTCAAACCGCAATCAAGCGGGTCACAGGTGAAGAATAAATACTTTCAGAACAAGCCCAATTACACCATTTACATTTCATTACAGAACCTGTTTAATCCACTGATGGGCTCCCAAGTTCTTCTGCCTAATAAACAGCATTTCAGAGGAATTAATAGGCCCTGCAAAACATGCTAATTATACTCTTTTGCATTGCATTTGCAATATTGATTTTAAAGTTGCCACTTCCCCCTCCACCCTCCTCTGCCAGCCTTAACTTTCAGCAAAGTACACTTCAACCAACCTAATTACTGGTCACTTCAGCAGCTAATGCATCTCTCTTGTCAAAGCTCGGTTCCAGCCAAGGCCAATGCACAGGGATGGATTTTCATGTCCATAACTTGTGCAAGTTCCTCCAGACGACCACTGGAAACAGCTGCTGAATAGCAATTACAGGCAGAGAGCAGGCATCAGCAGAGACTTTGCCATAGCAACGAGCCTAGCTGGACCCGCTCCCCAAAGACGCCTCCTCCTCCCAAAGACCACAGCAGCGGAACGGGTACGATGACAACACAACCACCGCAATCTCATTTTGATTTGAAACCAGAGCTATTTGATGCTCTCCTGGGCACTGAACTGTTTAAAAAACAAAAGGAAAGTTTATTTCAAATGGTGGGCCCCAGCTAAACCGTTCGGAAGAGAGGAACAAATCAGACACGCTGCTGAAACACGCCAGCTGCCTGTTTATTCACCCTGCCCACTGTGCCCAGCTCCTGCCACCGGCTCTCTGTTGTTTGCCTGCTCTGCCCTCCCCTCCGCTTCTCCAAAAACCATTTTCTTTATTCAGTGGGTTTCCTTTCAAACCTCTGGCTTTCCGCATGTGCTTGGTAGTTGTCACTTACCATTGTGGTTTCATCCAAAGATTATTGACAGCTAAAAACACTCGGAGGAGGAGGTGGAGAGAGGGGCAGCAGTGCCTGTTCTGTTCTCCTGCAGCACCTGCAGGTTGTTTAAACAGAGCCAGCAATAACGGACAACATCCTGCCAGGTTTAATTCCTTTGCTAACAACACAGCAAGAAGAAAAGCCAAACACAGCCACTCCTAGGCTATCAGAAGACGGTGAAATACAGAGCAGCTGTGGGGTGAAGTGACACAGTCACAGCAGTAACAGCAGAGAGCAGAGGGGACTTGCAGAAAACAGAGGTTGCCCCAGAGGGATGTTGGGTGAAATTAGATGTGGCCTCAAGAAAGGCAACAGAAAAGGCTGGTGTCTTCTTATACATTTACTCCTGCGCCCAGAAACTTTCTGATCCAGAGAAAGCTAAAAGAAGAATAGAAATAGATATAAGGAACAGTCAAAGTTTAATGAAGACAACACTAACTACTCAGCTGTGATGTATCTTCACCAGCAATTTGGACTGACAAAAGAGCACATGTTCCCAACTCCACTGAAAAACAGCACAAGTATAACTCATGGCCAAGGATTTAATCTCCTCTGTAGGTAGTTTACATGAATGCTCATCTAGGACCAAGTTACTGCACCAGTCAAAACCATTTGTGTTAGCCCAATCATCCATGAAACCCTCTTTCTGAAGGCAAGTCCAGGTGCTCCTCAGTGCCCCAGGTTCAGTAGTCCGGTAAAAGAAACAGCCCACGAGTTGCCTCGTGTGCTCTGTGCCTCCACCCCTGCATGCCCACACTTCTCCCATCACCTTCGACAAGAACATCTGGCATGCAGGAGGCAGCTGTGGTAGCAACACATGCAGAAGGCATCCAAGGCATGTGGGAAGGCTGGCTGGCATCTCGTACCATTTTATAAGAGCCACAAAGATGACGAAGGAAGTAGGACACCTCCCTTATGAGGAAAGGCTGAGGGAGCTGGGTCTCTTTAGCTTGGAGGAGACTGAGGGGCGACCTCATTCATGTCTAATAAATATGTGAGGGGTGGGTGTCAGGAGGATGGAGCTAGGCGCTTCTCAAGGTCATCTGGTGATAGGACAAGGGGCAATGGTTGTCAGCTGGAACATAGGACATTCCATACAAATATCAGAAGCAGCTTCTTCCCAGTGAGGGTGACAGAGCACTGGAACAGGCTGCCCAGGGAGGTTGTGGAGTCTCCTTCTCTGGAGACATTTAAGACCCACCTGGATGTGTTCCTGTGTGACTTGGTCTGGGTGATCCTGCTGTGTCAGGGGGATTGGACTAGATGATCTTTCGAGGTCCCTTCCAATCCCTAATGATTCTATGATTCAAATTACCATGCGTGTGGAATTTCTTTTGCCTCTCGGAGACTCTGGAGGGATTTATAAACTTAAAATTCTACAAATAATTCCCTGGGACCTCTTTCCCCTTGCAAGCACCAAATTGGATTAGTTAGTTCTTGTCTGGAAAACATTTTGAAGTATCACATCATTAATCATGCAGCCCCTGTTTAACACCAGCCACCAACGCCAGCACAGGCTGGAAAGGAGATATAAATATCACGCTTTGTTCAACTTGTGGGAGTGGGGAACTTTCACTAGGTATGATGTAATTACATTAATATTTGTCAAGAATTACCCTTACTCTCCTAAAAATGCCACAAGGCATCAAAACCGACAAGCAGTTCCACGTGTCTTCCGCAGGGCAGACCCTAGGCAACGCGACGTCTCCTGACAGCAAGCTGTGCCCATGGCTTCGCGCACGAGGGTGTTTTAATGCAAAACCTTCTGACAAACCTTTGCTTGAGGTTTTCCGGAGCCTAACCCAGCCCTGAAGAGTTTGCAGCAGCAGCAAGGAGAGCAGAGCAGCTAAGAGCATCTCTAATTTAAAGTGATAGAAAAGCAAATTGAGTAAAAGATGTCAACTGTTTGAAGCTTAGCGCTTCTTAATCATCCATAGAAAGCCAGAGCTCGCTCTTGCCATCTCGTTGCACAGGTAAGATTAAAGACAGGCAGGAGATTTTTACCCTGTAGTTACAGTGATTAATGTTGCTAAACAGACCCTCAGTTTGAAAGTGCTATTATGGGAAAAGAAAAGTTGTTGCTTCATATTCTCAACCCTCTATTTTCCCTGGGCGTTGAGCCAGCGCCTGAAGAATGAGGAAAGTCGCTCTTTAAAGAGGTGTCTGGAATGGCAAGGTTCGGGGATGAACACGGCTCGTTACAGCCCTCCTCGCTGAAAGCACGGCCGAGCGCTCGGCTGAGCACCCTGTCCTTGGCCACATCGCGAGGAGGAAGACTACCAATATGCTTCGGACGCCTGTCTCTCCATTCCAGCTTCCCCAGCGGCAGGAGAACGAACTTCTCTCCTTCATTGCCAGCACAGAAGACAGGAGCAGCTCCACACAAGTTACCTTTCCTGTCTGCTGCTGTCAAGGAAGACACAAGATGACTCCGCTGAATTCAAGGAGCAAGTCACATCAGCTTTCACTGTTTCGTACAAGCCACGGGGCTACACAAAGCTACCAGTCCCATAATGGTGACACAATACATATCCCGCAGGGGATCATGCTGGGAAGAGAAAAGGTGTGAGCTTCCACGAAGGCATGATCCTTCCTCATTAGTTGTTGCAATACTTCTCCCAGAGCTGGAGATGAACTCCTGCCACAGCTGGGATGCTACATGTGTGCCAGCTCCTTCCTACTAGGAGAAAAGGCTGGACTTGATGACACTGGAGGTCCTTTCCAGCCATGATGATTCTGTGTGATTCTGTGATCCTGGACACGGGAACGAAGCTGGAAGAAGTTCCTGGAAAACCAGCCTGAGGTCTGCACAGGCAAGATGGGTTGCTCTCAGTTGCTGCAACGCCTCACCCTGCCCCAATATAATTCAAATTGTTGGCTGTAGGAACTTAAAAGAGAACAAGAAGTCCATGGGTTTGGATTCCCTCTTAGGCTCAGAACACTGTTGTGAGCTGTTGCTGTAAAGCTCTCAGAAACAAGCCCAGTATGACCTCCTGCATCCAAGGCTCCCTGCTATTAAAAACTGGGCAAAGCAGCATGCTGCGTCCTGCCCATGAGGCAGACAGACAACAGACTGTGGTCTAATTAGAAAAGACACGCTTCCCATGTTCTCCATAAAGCTCCCTCAGCCCACAACTAAGGACAAATAAATAACGGTCAGGATCAGACAGGAGGCAAAAAACCATAAACTGGATCCACTCACATCTCATTTGCGTGATCATGAAGAACGTGTGAGAACAACTGCAAAGACAAACAAAACCCAGCTAGGGTTGAGCCAGTTCCTCTGCAGCAGACTAGGGCACAGGCCACCTCGACAGTCTGTGCCAACCCATCGCATTCCCAAATGAGTTAAGAGGCACAAACTGCCACAGGTGATTAACTGGAGCATCTGAGCAGCCCAAGAGGACCATTTCCATGTGCTAGAGCACCATAAGAGAACACAAGGAGATAACCAGTATGAGATGTTGGAGAGCACAACCCAGCGACGGTGAAGATGGTGAGGCTCGCACACACCACCAGGGTTGGCCACATCAGAGATGTGTTTATGATGTTCTGGAAATGAAAAGCATTACAGGGATGATGTCGAGAAGTTTTGTGTGCATTACCTGCAGGGACCACAGCCAGTCATTACAAACCCCCTGAACCTAGAGCCTTCCAGTTTTCACCCTCTCTCCCCACACCCCTATAGGGAAGGAGGGACCCACCAACTCCAGGCACTATCTGGACCTTCCCCAAGAGCAGCTTGTGCTGCTGGCAGCCTACACCTTACAATTTTACCAAGTAAATACCTCATCCTGTTGCTGTGGTTGAGTGGTAAGAAACTACATTACGTGGAGAGGATTAATCCCAAGTGACAGTTTCCAACAGAAAACATGAAGAACAAGTTGGATGTACCCAACCTGCCTCCGTTCAGTCCCTCTGTTGCTTCCTCAGCCACTGAATGACCATTCAGGCATCTGTTCAGAATGTATTTTCCCTTCCTGCTCACAGAACTGAGACAGGGCCTGGCCCCTGGGCATCTGCAGGGCATTGGACCAGCTCACTCCCATCAGGAGCCTGTCCTTGTCAAGTGACAGGGGAGCATCCACAAGCTGTTCCAGCTGCCACCTATTAGTAGCATCCACCAGGTGTCTCCTGTCACTCCTTGGGTGCAACCACAGGCTTGACAGAAACACTGGTGTTTCCAGTGCTCTCTTTTACTCCATGAGGAGAAAACAGGGGCTGGACTCGAGAATAAGAGGCTGGTCAGAGCTTTTTCCACAAGAGCAGTGACAGTAGGAGCCAACATATAGGACGAGACATGAAGCAACCTTACCTTAGCCCTGGTGATCAAACTGGACTAATCAGGCTGAACTTGGAGCCCATCTGCTGACCACTGTGATCGCAGGTTACACAACCAAGAAACTTTACCCCTGAGCTGGAAGGACTATGGGCACATATGGTGGGGATGAAACACCATCTACACGCTCCTGGTCCCTTCAACTCTGCTCTGAAGGAAATCACTTTGGTTCTGTCCTAGAGAGATCCGTCTTTGGAAATGGCAAAGCAGCACCATGTGTCTCTCCCAGCTTAGACAACTAATCAGCCTGGAACAGGCATCACTTGAATCAGAAATGCACTTACTCCTGACACATCTCCACATTGGAGAGACTCTGAAAAACTCTGCCCTCACAAGGTGCTGCTTGGCTCTTGGGGACCACTGGACATCTCCTGCTCATGGCTGCAGCCTTTGAAGGAAATGGCCTCCTTACTGCAGGGATGTAGAGGTCAATGAGAGAGCTCCGGGTGATGGAGATGGCTTTGCTCTGCCTCAGCTGCCTCTGCTTTGGGGAAAGGTGGCAGAGCTGTTCTGGTGCTGTGCCACTGCATAAAAGGAGGCAGCTCTGGGAACATGACTTCAAGAGACACAACCCCTGTTAACATGCAATGCATTTTGCTCCAAAGGCAGGTTCACACCATGGACTCAAAACCCTTCAGCTTTAGTCTCCTTCCGCTTGTTTGTGCGTCAAAGCACCAGCCAGAAGCCTGGAAGCTCAGAAGGTAAAGATACACCATGGAGAAGGTGCAAGATACAGCCAGACAGCAGATTATGACAAAAGCCTTCACTTAGGCTTTGGGTAGCAGCAGCTTCATGAGGTCTTTGCATCATTGCCCTGTGCTGAGACAGCTGGTTAGTGTGTCCGGCCATGCCAGATACGTTGCCTAATCTCTGCAAACAGCTTATCTGCAGATAACTGAACTGAACCCAAACTCATTTCACGTGGATCACTGACCAAGAAGGCAGGATGTAATGACACCTCCTCTTTATCTGCACAGGCTGGATCCAAATCACTGATCTATAGCACCACTGAAACTCCCCGGTTTCCCTACATCTCCTCAGTTAAAGGACATCTCCGTCACACCAACACTCCCCTAGTGACTCTGTCAGAACCAGCAGAGCTGCTCCTCTGCAATGCCCAAAGGAAAATTCCCCTTTCATAGGCTCAATTGTAGAGGAAAATCTCAGCACCTGCCCGTGTGAGTCAGCTATTCCCCTGAATCCCAACCACCTTGTCTGCAGGAGCTGGTTGGGAAAGACAAAACCAGAAAGACAAAAAGGGTTGTGTCCTAAATACAAACATGTTGGAACACTTGCCAAAAAATAAAAGAAAAAAGAGACGAGGAAAACAGCTTTTAGCTTTGTAAGGCAGTAACAAGCACAGCAATATGCAGCTTCAACACTACACAGCCAGGTCGGAAAACCCTCCAGAGAGATAGAACTAGGCCACTAAACATTGATATCAGCCTCTAGAAACTGTCTGTATTATCCAACCTTTGTGGGTGAGGCCCCTCGGATGGCTGAGCTGGCCAGTTGCTCCCCTTTGTACCGGTGTTTCCATGCTGCTGGGCTGTGGGAAGCAGCTCCGAGCTCTCGGAGAGAAAGACGAGACATGACCAGGACATCAAGCGCTGCAGGTGGTGTCTCCACATTCCTCTCCTGCCACCCTGGAGAGGATCCCTGCACTAACTTGTGCAGAAGCTGGAAAACTGGAGGAGAGCAGTCCATGGTCTGCTGTCTCCTGGATCCATTGATGCTCCTGGTACAAGTGCTGGCCAGTTTATCTCTGCCTCTAAACCACATGTGCTGCAGCTCCTGTGTAGTGAGAGATGGCTTTGGCAGACAATTTCACGGAGGGAAACTCTTTGAGGTTATTTGTCCCTACCCTCCTCCAGGGAAATCATTTCCATATTCTGAGCGACATCATTGTTGAAGAGAACATGCAAAAACCTGGAAACGGCATCGTTTTATCAACAGAAGCAAGGTCATCCAAACCCAGAAATGGCTCCATTCAATATTAATATCTCCCTTTCTCCAAGCAGGGTTTGAACCTCTCAGTAATCATCCAATCCCCAGAGAAATGCCTTCCAGTAACTTTGATGTGAATTAATTAGGTTTGCACAGCTAGTAAGTGCCATCTGCCTGTCACAGCGCTGCCTCAGACATGACAGAATGGGAGAGGCTGGGCTGTCTCATCTCACACCACCTGCTGCACCACAGCCCGCTCCTGTGTCCTCTGCATGCCCCAGCCTGACCAGGCGTCCAGCAAAGGGAACAATTCACCAGGGCACAGTGGGGAAGACAAAGGTGTCTCCTTTCTGACACAAACAGCTAGCTCATCGGAGCCCCGGGTTATTCTCATTTCCAGGAACTTCATTTGTTTCTGCTGTTCCAGCCCCAGGCTTTCATGTGCAATATTTTAATGAGGTCCATTCCACTGATACAAAGGGCATCTCAGCCACACTGCTCCGTTTACTTCATAGACTCATTCTAATTGGAATAATTAGAATCACCCACTCTTTAAGATCATCAAGTCCAACCATTAACCCAGCACTGCCAGGTCACCTCTACACCATGTCCCTCTGTACCACATCTTCATGTCTTTCAAATACTTACAGGGGTGGGGACTCCAGCACTGCCCTGGGCAGCCTGCTCCAGCACCATCCTGTAAAGAAGATTTTCTTCATGTCCAACCTAAACCTCCTGTGGTGCGACCTGAGGTTGTTTCCACTTGTTTCACTGCATGTTAGTTGGGAGAAGAGAAGGACCCCCACCTCACTACAACCTCCTTTTAGGTGTTTGCAGAGAGTGTTAAGGTCTCCTCCGAGTTTCCTCTTTTACAGACTGCTGCTCCTCACCAGGCTTGTGCTCAGACACACTCTAGCATCCAAGATCTTTAAAGGTCCCTCCAGCCCAACATATTCAACTAACTGCTTCTCAAAGAGTCCAAGAAGATCTTTTAAGAGTTTGGTCCCACCTGGTAAACAGTGTCTGTTTCTGGGCTGACCCCAACAATCCATCCAGAAAAGGCATTCAGGGCTAGGATGTGCAACACTGGAAAAATACTTGGAAGAAATTCCTCCTTGCTTATTTGCCCTGTAATGACAGGAGAGCCAATGCCAAGCACAGCCAACCTGTCCTGCAGTTCAAAGTGTCCTTCTGTTGAGGCAGCCTTCTCTTCCGACTCATCTGCTTCAGCGCACCCCACCCATCAGTCCTCACCTGGCACCAGAAACACCTCCAGAAGCTCCTGTTCCAGCAGTGCAGAGGCAATAAAATTCCCAGTGCTGCAAAGCTCAGGTCTCATTTTTGTCTCTCATTATAAAATGTCCTGAATTTTACACTTGTCTTTCGCTAGAGGCAAGGACACGCTGTTGAGTTGTGTTCCTCTTGTAAATATTTGCTGTTGAAATACCTGTAGTGTAAAACTTGTCTAAGGAAGAGGAGAGAGGCTGATGCCCTGCTCTATTTGACACTATTTCTTGTGTCATCCATAGTCTTCCCCTACTATTTTTATAGGTACTTCTAAGAAAGATTGGATGCTATTCTGCAAGTGGAAGCACCAAGATAACAAAGAAGAAAAGCAAGACAACTGCAAGTTAAACTTAGAGAGTTAAACCAAAGTTTGGGAGACATAGGCTCAGCTCCTTGCTGAGCCAGGCTCCCTGCATGGTTCTCCTGCCCATCTTACAAAGGGATTAACACTCTTGCCTGACAAGGCTAAAACCAGCAGACCCACTAACAGCCCCAAGAAACACCTCAAGTAGGTTATTCACCACAGAAGTCTGAGGGAGCACTGTTGGCAGTGGCCTTCAGCTGCTCCAGCTGTCTTAGGAGCATCATCTAATCTCACCTCACACCCTGTCCCATCCCTTCCCACTGTGAACTTCCACATAATAACTGAAAAATGTGACAAGCCAAACTTTAATCATCTTCTAACCCGAGTTGGTATCATTAATCTCTCAGAGCCACTGATGGGTAATTTAATTAGGGTGCATTTGTAATGAATTACAATCATCATTTAGCTCTATTGTTTCTAACACGAGCAGAGGGGAGTCAGAAAACTGGCACAGCTGATCTTCTTAATTACACTCACACACTATGCAACCCCCCCTCCAACCCCAGCCTTTCATTGCTGGTTTTATAGATAAATGAACACAAGCACCAGGGACCCACCCGCATCAAGCCCAGAAAGCATCTCCGAGAGCGCTCCCTGCTACCAGGTCTGTGAAGCTGGGCCTTTGATGGAGGAGGTGCCAGACTCTAAGCAAACAGCTCAGAGCTGAAGCAGAGAGAGACAGACACAAAGTCAAGACAGAAACTCTGCTTCTAAGAATCACAGAATTGTAGAATCATAGAATCATTAGGGATTGGAAAGGACCTTGAAAGATCATCTAGTCCAATCCCCCGCCACAGCAGGATCACCAGCACAAAGTCACACAGGAACATGTCCAGGCGGGTTTTAAACATCTCCAGTCAAGGAGGCTCCACAACCCCCTGGGCAGCCCCTTCCAGTTCTCTGTCACCCTCACTGGGAAGAAGTTCCTTCTGATATTGACGTGGAACCTCTTACGTTCCAGCTTGCACCCACTGCCCCTTGTCCTGTCACCAGATGACCTTGAGAAGAGCCTGGCTCCATCCTCCTGACACCCACTCCTCACATATTTATAGACATGAATGAGGTCACCCCTCAGTCTTCTCTAAGCTAAAGAGGCTCAGCTCCCTCAGCCTTTCCTCATAAGGGAGGTGTCCTACTTCCTTCATCATCTTTGATGCTCTACACTAGAATGCACTGGGCTGGGCTGGAAGGGACCTTTAAAAGTCATCTAGTCCAATCCTCTGCAGTCAACAGGGGCATACTCAACCAGAACAGATTGCTCAGAGCCTCATCCAGGCTGCCCTTGAATGTCTCAAGGGCTGGGGCCGCTGCCACCTCCCTGGGCAACCTGTTGCAGTGTCTCACCACACTCCTTGTTAAAAAATTCTTCCTTATATCTAATCTGAATCTCCTCTCTTTCAGTGTAAAACCACCACTCCTTGTTCTGTCCAACAGGCCTTGCTAAAAAGTCCTTCCCCATCTTTCCTGACTCCCTTTAACTACTGAAAATAAGGTCAGCTAGGGGCCACCTTTTTCTCAGGCTGAAGAATGTTAACTCTCTCAGCCTGTCCTCACAGCAGAGGTGCTGCAGCCCTCTGACCGTTTTCGTGGCCCTCCTCAAGACCAGCTCCAAAAGGTGAATGTCCTTCTTGTGTTGATGACCCCAGAGCTGGACACAGTACTCCAGGTGGAGTCTCACAAGAGCAGAGCAGAGGGGGAGAACCACCTTCCTCAACCTGCTAGTCACACTTGTTTTGACGCAGCCTAGAGCGCAACTGGCCTTCTGTGCTGCAAGGGCATATTGTGGCCATGACCAGTGCCCCCAAGTCCTTCTCTGCAGGGATGCTTAGCTCTTTCTCGACACTACGAACACTTAAAACAGATGGTAAGGTACAGCCAGACATTCAATCATGAGTACATGGGCATGCTGTAAGTCTAGGAGGATCCCAGCTAAAGGATCAAGTGTGTTACACCACACTGATGGTCGTACAGTCAACACCAAAGCTACAGGCACACGAAAGGCTGCAGTCACTAACGACGGCCTAACGGAAGGAGAATAATTTGCTCCACAGCTTTAAATCCATCTGTAAAAGACAGTATCAGAAATTTGCAGCCAAAACTGTTGGTCTCCAGTCAGCTCCTTCACTGCTCTGTGAGGGATGCACGGCCACGAGAGCGTGTATTTATTTCAGACATGACTTCAGTCTGCAAAATAGGAGCAATCTGTTGCTGTGGCTGAGCGCCAACCCATCTCCTCAGTACCTCTGTGCAGAACACACAGACTGCAGACGTTGGGTTGTGCATCCCACTTCTGGTGGCCAGGCCAACCTGCTTTGGAAACACTGCTCAACTTTTGTTAGCATTTGTTGAGGTGTTTTATACAAAATACAACAGCTCATCTACACAAGACTGAAGGACAGCAAGTTCTGTTGTCTCCTCCAAGAGAGCAGACAGGACCACTCTCTGGACATCACAGAAGCACAGAACATTAGGGATTGGAAGGGACCTCAAAAGATCATCTAGTCTAATCCCCCTGCCAGAGCAGGATCACCTAGATCCAGTTTCCACTCAGAAGCACATGTGGGTTTCCAGAACTCAGCATGGAGGAAAGACCATGGCCTAGCTGGGACATCCCAGTGCTGGCACACTCCCATGAGGAGGCAGAAGCAGCTCGTATCTTTAACAGTAGAAGAGAAGATCAAACCTTGGGTTCCCATGGTCTGGGTCAGTGACCTCAAGGCAACATGACCTTGTCTCTCTCCTCCCCAAACGTATTCACCGAGGCTTCGCAGCAACTCCACATGAATGGAGTAGAAGCACCCCAAAGTGCTTTTCTCCAACTAATTTGGCCAGATACCACGAAAGACTCCTTTCTGTAAGTGTGGAATCTGCCTTCAAATCCACTGACTCCCGGGCAAGGCAAACCACCGCTTCCTGGCAAACCTTGGCTTGAGAAGGAGCTTAGCAAGTTGACTGGCAAGCCGTGCCACTGTGCCAGCAAAACGGGCAAGGAAAGGTTATTAACTACTTGTGCAAATCCTCTCTGGCAACGTTTGCCACGGCTCAGGGCAGAGGCAGGCCAGCCGCACCTCGATGATCTGGTAGGGCTCCTTCCGAGAGTTAACGAAGCCGAGGGGTAAAGTCAGTGAACAGAAGATAGGGAACAGTCTGCAATGCACAATAATGACACTTGCTTAATTGGTGGCTTACACTCTTCGGAAATATTGGGGACTTCATTTAAGATAAGCCTTGGAGAGCACTGAAAAGCACCAGAGAGAAAGCAAAAACCTTTCAGAAAAGCCCAGGAATTCTGAGAAAATTCTACAAAGGGACAAAACCAAGAGGTTCACAAAAGACATCTGTAAAATACCAGGAATACAATAAAGGAGGAAAGTGCACTGCTATTTGTTCTGGAAGAGGAGAACAGGAGAGAAGTCAACTGAAAAAAAATGGAGGACTTTAATTTTCATGCAACACGTGTGTTAATTAACCTGTGCAGCCACTGCTGTAGGGGAGCAGAAGCACAGAACGTAATGAGAATCAGAACCGACAACAACATCCCATTTTCTAAATGGAATTTCTGCCATTTCCACTTTTGTTCTGAGAACAGGGTGCTGTAAGAGAAACCCCCTTTTAACCACATTAACAGTGCAGTAAGTGATCAGCATGTCTTTTGCCTAAGTCAAGAGTAAGTTCTGCAGCAGCGCTCGCAGCTCAGATGGTGAGATGCTGCTGAGCTGCTCTTCTTGAGCAATGTCTTGCCCCACGCTGTCCCTGCTCTGTTCTAAGGGCAGGTCAGGACCAGGACGGTCATCCAGTCCCTGGCTTCCTTCCTCACTGCCAACCACAAAGTGCAGGAGAAGCACGGTGGGGAACCGTGGGGATCTTCATAAACCCTTTCCCATCATGTTGCACCCAGGACTGGGACGCTGCCCAGCCAGACACACTGCTGCAACTTAACACACAGAGTCAGGCAGACATGTCACCTGCACCCATCCCCTGCCACTATCAGAGCAGAAAACTACAAGGGATAAAAAAAAGTCTATTTATTGTTGGGCTGCTCCCCAACTGCAGAGTCAGCACTTTGTGTGCGTACCATCAGCATTTCTTTGTCAGTCACTGTTCTCAACCTGCTTGCACGTAGCGAGTGGAAAGGATAAAACCTCTTTTCTTTTTCCCCAGGAAAATGATTGTAAAGCCACTTCAAATTAGCGGAGGGATGCAGGCGCAGATGCAGCTCTCAGCTGCTGCGCTTGAAGATGATGGGGTTACAAGCTGGCAGAGCTACTCTTCGCCTGCAGAACCTCTACTGCAGCAGCTCCCAGCCCTGCGACTTCCCTTCGCTCTCAACTTTGTGAAATCCTGACTTCTGGGAGCTGACATCACTCAATCCTTGTCCCTGCTGGAACTGATATATTCCAGGGATGTGCCGGTAAAAGCACAGACTGCTCCTGAGATGTGCTACCCCAAGTGTAATTTTCTCTTTGTAAATAAATTTTGGCCACCACCCAGTCTGGGTGGGATGACTGGGAAGCAGCTGATATTTGAAATCTCAACCATAGCATGAAAATAGTCTTTAATGAACTGTGTGTGTCTGAGGAAAGAGAGAGAGAGAAAAAAGGGAATTGGCTGCAAAATAACAAGTGATAACCACTGGAAAAATAAGCGAAGCATATGCGGGAGGAAACTCCATTAGAGCACTCGCCATGCAATTAAAGATGGATGTGGTGAACGCGTGTGCAAGCGGTTCACGGTGCTGCTGTGACCCACAGCCCCATTAGCTCTGGAGCAAGGGTAAGCTGATTAGCTCTGGAGAAGGATGATGGCAGAACTCATCAGCTAAGCTTGTTAGCTGCCACGCAAAGTTGGTGTACCTTGGAAGCTTTGCAAAGTGATTAGCTCGGGGTGGGAGGAGGCAGCAGAGCCTGTTACAGTAGATGAATAACCCAAAGCAGGCACTGCGTGGGCACGAGCTCCGAGCACAGATCGACTGCCTGGGCTCTGGCTGCCTGGCAAACTGAGGAAAAGGTGGTCTTTGCTTTGGGTGGGGGAAGAGACACCCGTTCCGGGCCGTAGCATGCCTGCAGCCTGCCAAGCCTGTGTCTTGGTTGCAGCAAGGTCTGCAGCCTTCCTTCACAACAGAACTAAGCCCCATGGTCTCCAATTCTGTCCTAAATCCCTGCCTGCCATCGACTGAGTGGGCTGGGATCCGCACCATGAAAGGCTAGGGAGGTGAATGCTGTCCCTTTGCCAGCCCAGGACAAGTGCCACCAACTGTCCCCAGAACATCTCTTGACCAAGCTTATTTTAAATGCCAACCAGAGGAGCGGGATGATCTGGCCCAATGAAAACCAACAATTTTCTTCCATCTCCCTTTGGTCTGCACAGCCAATGCCCTGCAGTCAGCAAGAACAACTCCTCCTTTCCCATTTGGAAAACCATTTCCAAGGAGGTGCAGCTCAAATCAACCTTCTGCCTTCTGTGTGGGACCCCTCTCCAACCCACTAGTTGGGAATATGACCGGCACCTCACGCACTTCAATACAGGAAGGTATGTCCCATTTTAAAACGGTTCATACAGCTCATTCCAAGCTGCTTCAGTCCTGTGAAAGCTGCACAAACCTACCTCCACTCCAACTGCCTGCCCACCAGCTGAAACAAAAATAAAGAGGAGCTTTGGTCTTTCTGCCAATTCACTGTGGCTGAAGCCTTGTACATGTCGGCTGCTCTTGTTTTTGCCTTCTTGTTTTTGTCTGCTCTTGTTTTTGCCTTTCTTCCATAAAACCGAGACTGGGACAAGAATATTAAATATTAAAACCACAAGGAAAAGAAAGGTAAAAAGAGCTTTAATCACAAACCCGGGGATTATTTAGGCTACATGTGGCTATGAGAGTGTAGCAGAAGTCTGTAAGGGTTGTGGAAAGCTCATTCTGTAGGGTGCGACTGGAGAGTACGTGCTTTCACTCGACACTTTCTAATTCTGAGAGACCTACCTGCGACAGTTCATTGCGAATGCATGGAGCTGCCTCACGCATTCATTAAGCCTGTTTGGTTAATCTGCTTTTACATAAAACCAAAATAGATTCATAAACTTCTCCAAACTGCCCCGGCGCTGCCAGCATCCCTCCCTTCCTGACAAGAGTTGATTTGATTAAAAACTTAGCGTATATTTCCATCTCCCGGAGTCAAGGTACTAGATGGCGAGCGTTGTTTTTGTTTCAAAAGGAAGAAACTTCGCAGTTGCGGGGAAAACATGATGCAAGTGCAAGCGACAGCTCAAAACCAGATGGCAAATAAAATTATCTCAAAGCATATTGTTATTTTTACATTACATTTACAATTTTCAACACTCATGTTTGGCAACGCTGCTGTCCCTCATTTTATGTAGGTTAAAAGTGAGAAGCAGCTGTCTGCTCACTTCAAAGTGAAGTATTTACCCCCAGGTAGGAGCTATTTATGTTCATTTAACCAACTATTTATAGTCACTTGAAAACAGGAGGTTTTTATGAAAGGTGCTGGCACAGGCTCCACTCTATCAGCACTGATGGCACCTTCTCTCAGTTCCCACCAGACCTTCTAATTTGATAACTCCTTTGGCAAAGATAAGCTGGAATGCTGGGACCAACGTTTCTTTGAGCAGCCCCTCTACCTCCCCAGTTGCTTTTCTGCTGCTTGTAGCAATAAATCTTCCAGCCACGCAGCAGGGCACCAAGGCACTTATTACTTTTATTAGATAGGCTACTAGAGCTTTGGGAAATATTAATAGCCCATCAGAAGAGACACTGACACCAATCTCCCGGTACTCGAGGCAGAACATCTCTGCGCGACGTGGACGGTGATGAGCACAAGGCGAATGCAGAACCCAGTGAGATAGAGTGTCACCCACAGACATAATCTCTCTTCATCCCACAAATTTATTCTCCCTACTGTCCTTTCGGAGAAACATGACAGTCATACAGCGAGATTTCTCAAATGAGATATGTGTCCCAATCCCCTAGCAAAGCAGCAGCAGGAGCAAGGAAAACAATTCATTTCTAGAAGCTGATATTCATCACTCTTTGCCCTCATGGCTGCTCCTACCACAGCAAACAGGACTATTCTCATTCCCAGGCTTGACTGTGCAAAGATCCATTAGATAAAAAAATATATCTAAATGAGAAATGCAGTAAAGAGAAATGAGTTTAGACAGCTCCTCCTCTCTGATCTTGACTACAATAATTATGTCCATGTTGTGTGAATTCACGGCTGCACATCATCAGCACAGCTCATTTTACCCACTAACTATAAAATCCTCTTCCAACTGTTCCTCTCTTTCTCTCTCTTTCTCCTCAACCACCTTTCAAGGTGCCCAAAAATTCCCTCGTTCCTCTTTACTACCAAGGCTTTCCCTTCCACAGTCCTTCCTCAATGCAGGCATAGCCCAGCCTTGTGCTGCTAAGGAGCGCTGGCAGCTTTGAAACCCAGAGTCACAGAACATTAGTGATTGGAAGGGACCTCAAAAGATCATCTAGTCCAATCCCCTGCCACAGCAGGATCCCCTAGATCAAGTCGCACAGGGAAATATCCAGGCAGGTTTTACACATCTCCAGAGGAGACTCCACAATCCCCCTGGGCAGCCCCTTCCAGTGCTTCATCACCCTCACCATGAAGAAGGTTTTTCTCATGTTGATGTAGAGCTCACTCCCACTGCCCCTTGTCCTATCGCTGAATGACACTGAGCAGAGTCTGGCTCCATCCTCCTGACACCCACCCTTTCCATATTTATAAACATTAATTAGGTCACCCCCAGTCTCCACTTCTCCAAGGTAAAGAGACCCAGCTCCCTGACACTTTCACCCTGGAACCCCCTATCTCCCCATTCTGCTCTCCCAGACTGGAGGAGACTTTGGGAAGCAGTTCATGCAGACATTAAGACACATCTCTTACAAATCTTTCCAGACAGCCCCCTGCAGATTGAGCCACAGAACTCTGGCACTCAATCAAGACAGGCAGGTGATGAGCTGGCGCTGTCCCTCTTCCTCTTGCTGGCTGCCAGGTTCCTGCTGTGCCCTTCGACCCACCTGTACTGCCAGTTAACAAACCAAATGAACCACCAACCACAAGTGTAAACTCACGACACTGCTCCAACCACCACCTAAGCCCATTTGCTCGTGAGCTCTTCCTTCAGTTTTCTTCCAGGTTTTGTTTTCAGACTGTGAGCCCTCCAGACAAAGCATCTGCCGCCACTTATTTTCCACACAAGAGCCAGTACTAATGTGGTTAATAATAGCAGCTAACCTTTGACTGCTGAAGTATTAGCAGTGGCACCCATAAAGCTGTGTCATGTTTAGTGAGTTGTCAGAGCAGCAGCATCATTAAAAAGCACAAGCACATAACTAATGTGTGTGAGACACTGCGAGAGCCACAGCCAGTGGGTTGGCTGTTGATTTATTCCAAAACTGATGGAAGCAAAGGCCTCAGCAGTGAGAACTGCTGAAAGCTGGGAAGCAAGGCAGGTTAACACCCTCACATCCTAATGGTCCTACCACCTGGTTTACAATTAGACGTGGTTTTTGAAGCCCAAGTGACCCCTGCGGTCTGCAGACTTTCACTGGCAGTGCAGTGTCCCCTTCATTATCCCATCACTTGCACCAGGGCTTCTCCTCTAGCATCCTTAATTCCTGCCTCAGTTTTTTACTGAGATCAGTGCTTTTATGAGTACCCTCACTCACTCTCCTAATGATTTCTGCCTGGATTTACAAGCTCTTTTATTCCTTCTCTTCTCATTTCACATCAGAGGAACGTCAAGACTTTTGCTGCCTGATGTTAGCTTTGTATCTGTACGTGATGCTCTCACTGGGATCCGCAGGCTTTATAATTAGAGCCAAGATTCAAGCAGCACCAAGCACGCTTGCAAAGGATCTCTTCAAAACCAAGAGGAAACTTCCCCACTCCTTCCCAGCTCAGCCCTTCTCTCTGGCCACAGCTCTATGGGCTACGGATGACGGATGAAGAAGAAAGGAATCGCCTTCCCCTCCTCAGCACAGGGACCCCAGCTTACTCTCCATGGGCAGCACAACCCACCAGCCAATGTGTTGTCCCAGGCTGCAGCTCCAGAGCTCTTTATTGGGGCTACGTTACCCAGACTCCTTGTAGTCACCCAGGGGCTGCAGCAGCCCATCTCCCCACAAAGACATGAGGTTCTTCTGAGGAACCAACTCCCTCCTGCACAGCCACGACAGCCGCTCTGTGCATGCTGGCTTGACCCAGCGGTCCCCAAGCTCGTGCCCCACAGACAGTTCCCTCCGGGCCAATCGGCAGCTCCCGTGGTGGGAAGATGGGACCTGTTGATTTCTGCAATTCCATGTAAGTGTGAATTGATGAGCTGCTTCATGAAGCTAATATTAATTCCTGGAATAACGTGTCAGGGCTGCCTGGCTGATTACCCCTCATTCCTGTCTGCTTACAAACAATGATTACAGTCTAATCTCAGCACTCTTGGAGGAGCTGCAGAGAGTACCCTTCATCCAGTGTAATTACGTTCCAGCTCCCTCGGAGCTGAGGCTCTTACTCACTCCTAGCATTATCTGCAGACTAATCTAGTCAGCTGGAATGGAGGTAAAAATTACACCAAAGAGCTGTGGGAAGCTCTTGCTCTGGCTCCAAAGCCAAGTTAAAGGAACCAAATTGTTTTGTGGTGGTCAGACAAAGGCACCGGATGGAGGAGAGATGGATCCAGCATACGGCAGAAGTGAGTGTTTGCTGGCACTGCTAAACCATTCCATGATTCTGTAACAGTCAGAGCTACTTTAACACAGCACAATGAACCCTGCTTGCTGCAGAGATGCTCAGCCCATCGCGTTTCCTTCAGTGCCTATATGCCCTCACCCATTCTCAGCAGGATGGATACACAGCAGACATCTCTGGTTTTAAAAGACAGCCTTTAACAGAAAGCCCAATGAGACCTTGTGACATGGTCTCCCCAGGTCGCTCCTGCACACTTCAGTGGGACCTCACACAGCACTGCGAGGCAGTAAGTGTCAGAACATCACCAGCTTTTGGAATGTGATGGGAAGGCTTAGCTGTGGTCCTGCTCTGGCAGGGAGATTGGACTAGATGATCTTTCGAGATGCCTTCCGATCCCTGGTGTTCTGTGATTCTGTGAACCTCAGCCAGGAGACATGATTTCAAATGCAGCATACACCTGATTTAATCCTGCTGAGGCTTCCTGGCAACTTCACTTTGTCTAAAAAAGGCCCCTGGGTAACTGTGCACATCAACGCCTTCTAAATACATTTTCTGACTGTGTTATAATTTGGAAGTCTCGGAGAAAACACTGTTGTAACTCCGTTTCCTTCAAAACAACTACATCCTAGAAGGACACCAACATTTCCTGCCTCTCTTGTTTAAACCATGGAGTTTTATACCACCTCCTTGCTCAGACATGACTGCTATCCTCTGCTCACCAAACCATGGAATATTAGGCGTTTGAAGGGACCTCAAAAGTTCATCTAGTCCAACCCCCCTGCTAGATCAGGATCCCCTACAGCAGATCCTGGATCTGTTCCTGTGCGACATGATCTAGGTGATCCTGCTGTGGTGGTGGGATTGGAATAGATGATCTTTTGAGGTTCCTTCCAATCATTAATGTTCTGTGATTCTGTGATTCACAGGACCACATCCAGATGGGTTTGGAGTGTCTCCAGAGCAGGAGACTCCACAACCTCTCTGGGCAGCCTGTGCCAGGGCTCTGTTAGTCACAGTAGAATAGTTTTCCCATATGTTTAAACTGAACTTCCTGTGTTCCAGTTTGTGCTGTCACTGGGCACCAACAAGAAGAGCCTGGTCCCATCTTCCCTTTAGATATCTGCAAGCTCTGATGAGATCCTCTGTCTCCTCCTCCATGCCTGCAGCACACATCATCTAACTGCAGTGATTTGGGAATTGAGACATCGCTCCCCAAAGCCTCATCTCCCAGAAGGCAACCTGACACCTGGGCTGCCAAAGGTCCTGTGTTTTAATTAAGTGTTAAATCTAGTTTGGTTTTGTGGTGGGGTTTTTTTTAAGTCTAGTAAGATGTTTCTCCTTCCCACAGTGCCGTCACTCACTGCCGGGCTGTAATTCAGTAAGGAGAACAGTTAATTAAGTTTGAACAACAGTGTCTAATGACTTCTATTTAAAGCTGTTCATAAAAAAATATTACAAGCCTTAGAAAGTACCTAACTCCGGAAGCTAATGTGGTACCTCAAGAGAATAAAGCACTGCAGACCTGCACACTCTCACTTCGTGGGCATCTCTTCTACCCCAAGGAGCACAGGCATCCACTCCTGCCCTACAAACACTCATTTTATATTTGAGTCATACTGGGAACACCACAAGAATAACAAAATGTCCCTGGACACAGGGATCAAATTAGGACTGGCAGTAGCCCTGTTAAGCCCAGCTTCACTGAAATTACTCTTCAGATGCAAGAGCAATACAGCTCCTTCTAACCCGTGTGGAGCTGTGGCCTTGAGGATACAAAGAGCGAAACCAAAAAAGTCCTGAAAGATGGGAAATATGGGAGAGACAACAAAATTAGAGTCTAAACTAATAGAAGGGAGGACAAGGGGCAATGGGTGTGAGCTGGAAGAGAGGAGCTTGCATATCAATATGAGAAGGAACTTCTGAGGGTGACAGAGCACTGGAAGGGGCTGGCCAGGGGGGTTGTGGAGCCTCCTTCTCTGGAGACATTTCAAACCCACCTGGATGTGTTTCTGTGCTCTAGGTGATCCTGCTGTGGCAGGGGGATTGGACTAGATGATCTTTTGAGGTCCTTCCAATCCCTACCGTTCTGTGATTCTGTGAAGGGAGTCCAGACAATGCAGAATCACCTAAACTCTCAACAAGAGAAGGTGATCTCGCCGTGAGGAACTGAGGATAAGGGAAGGGGGAGCCTTCCCTAGGGTCAGTGGTTGTGTTTGACACCTGTACAGCCTAATGCCTACATCCATCTCTACTATATGACAACATTATGCTCAGACCTGTGATGGTGCAGGACTGCTTCCAGCCTCTGCACCAGAGAAATTCCAAGAGTAAAGCGCACACGATTCAGCTGCATCACTAGTAGATGATAAACACTAGAATTAACAAAGAAATTAATAAGAAGCCTGTTCAAATATTAGCCTAATTTAGCACGAAAGAGGAGATGTAGTGCAGCATTAACCTCAGACAGACCCCTTAAAAACACATCCTGGAAGACGTGCGCTCACTACACCCACTCACCAAAGGATCTCTAATGAGTTTCCTCCTACCTGGTGTCTCAAATCTGGAGGGAACCACTTGAGGTAATTTGCTTCATAGTCTCACCTCCCGCCCAACGCACAGACTCAGAGTTGTTAGAATTACAAAAGGGGAAACCTTATTTGTCTTGTTCTTGTTGGCCGAGAAGTGACAAAGACAACCATCCATCAGCGCTCTTCATGAGCAGCACACAGGCACAAGGCAAGGATCACACCTGATTTATTCTCCACACAGCCCTAATAAAAAGGCCTCTGCTCTGCCTCTTAACTAAATCTTGCCAACATAATAAACAGAAACATGAAAATGAAGCCTAGTTTCACCCTCCTTTTGAAGTCAGCAAAGGGACACGCTGAAGGTAGTTCAGCCTTCCCCACAGAGAGGAGATGGATTTCACTGGTCTCCCACGACGGGGACATATATTTACTGTCAAAGCCATCCTAAGTGTCATTTTGCTTCTCCCTGCAACTCGGCAACTTCACCTACTTCTCAAAACCATCTGCACGCTCCCACACCACGTCTCTTATCCTCAGAGTATCATAAATCACCGAGGCAGGATAATATTGGAGGACCTAAAAGTACTGAAGTTGTTAAAAAATAAATCAGCCTTAAAATTGGATGTGTACAGCAGCAGACAAGAAAGGAGCAATATCGGAGGCTGACTCCAGAAGGTTTTCAGGAGTGCTCCATATAACACCCGGCCCCTAAAACTTATTTCTGGTTCAAATAAAACCAGACAAGAAACAATAAACCCCCCAGGTGAAAATAATAAATAAAGAAAACCATTCCTCTCCTACCCAGTAGAATTCCCTGAAATTCTTAAGGAAAAAAGAAATAGCATCCCTGAGGTTTAATTACTTGGATTTTCAAAGCCTCCGCGACAAAAGCGCCGTCCAGAAGGTTACCAGGAACTGTCTGAGCGACGGAGCGAGGGACGGAGTGCCATTGCAAAGCTAGGAATGAACTGAGTGGAATTAAAACAGGAGATACAGCACATGATCAATATTCAACATGGCAAAAGATTACACTGGTGCTCCCCGAGGACCGGTTCTGTTTAACATATTCTTCAGCTATTTGCACAGGAGAGTGAGCTGTGATGTGACGAGCCTGCAGATGACGTTACTGGGTTGGGGGGCATTGAGCTGACCTTGGCTAGTTTGCCTCTTAGGAGCACTAAAACACTCTGTCTTCGCTGCAGGTTGTCTTGGGAGAGGTTCACTTGCTGTAGTTACAGGAAATATAAAAACACAGCTGTTTAGCAGCTCAGGAGAAACCGAAGAGAAAGCACAGAATAATGAAGGTATTTACTCTTGCCTTGAAAGATGCAAGGGAAACGATACCCAGAGGAGCTGCACGGCAGTTTTAAATAGGTACAAACAACTCTTTTCTCAAGCCCCAAGTTGACCTCCGGAGCTCATTGTCACAGGCTGTCTCTCAGATCAAGGGTTCAGAAGGGTCCAAAACTGGATTAGACACGTTCATAGCAAGCTGGTAGCGAAACACGTTCGCCAAAGCTTATGAAAAACATCTTTTATGAAGATACTGTGGTAGTTTCTTACACCAGAATGTAAAGACTGAAAATAAACCATCCCTCCCCGTTTGAAGAAGCCTGGGAAAGCTCCACTTAACTCACAAGCACTAAAAACTAACACTGCAGTAGCGCTTTGCCCACCGGGACTAGCACACCTTGACAAACCAGCAGAGTGGTTTCTGTTCCCATTTCACAGATGGGGAGTGAGACAGCGCGAAACAGTCAGTGGCAGGAGCTGGGTTACAGTCAGAGCATTCCAGGACTGTTTGGCTATGGGCTTGCCAACGAGCTAATCTACCTGCTGACCAGTGAGAAGCAAGCACGGCAGTGGAGTACATCTGAGAGATGAAGAAGAGGAACGTGCTCAGCTCTTGTCAGTCCCTCACCCATTCCCGGTCCAAACCTGGGCAGCGTTGCTCTGCGGCACAGAGCTCTCCAGGGAGCTGCACACTTCAACAGCACTCGCTGGAAGCACGTTCCCCTTTGGGATACGCAGAGGGTAACCACGAACACTATGTACAGAACAACTTTCCAAACCCAATTCTACCAGTTGCTTTGATTCCCTGTGGGCTGTGATTTCCATGCAGACATCTACAGGTAGCAGAAGGCTGGAAGACTCAGGAGAGCTGTCAGCCAGTTTGGCCAAGAGCTCCAGCTCTCCTCCTCACTTTTTACGCCAGGCTGTGCACATTGGTACAACTCTTTGACGTTGAGCCTATTACTATCAGCTAGGAAGCAACAGTTCAAAGCAGTAGACGGGTAGCTGAGGAAAGCCCATCCTTCATGGTTTCCTTCTCTGTGTGGCCAGCCACCAGCTCCCTGCACACTTCAACCCCTCACTTCTCTCCAGGTGACCATATTTGCTTTCCAAATGCTCTGTTGGACACACGTCCTTCCACTCAGATGCACCATTCAATGGCTGCATACGTCCGCTTTTATGAGTTAAAAAATAATTTAGAGATGAATTTAACTTTAAAACCTGTAACGGCTTGAGGAGTCTCTAGAGTGAAACAGGAGGAGGGAAGGGGGAACCCAGGTTAATAAAAGCTGTTAATTAGAGTCAAATTTGCTGCTTAATGTGTCAAGAACAAGTGAGTAATGAGTTAATCAACTGTTCCGAGTTCCTCGCGAGAGCAATAAACCTGAATTCTGAAAACAGAAGGAGAAGGGCAAGGTCATGGCCTTTAAAGAAGGTGCCTTCAAAATTGCTTTCCCCCAAGGTCCAAGCTGAGAGCATCGTCAAAGAGGCTGGGACTTTCCCCGTTCTGGACATCCTGTTATATAGTCATCAGCACTCCAGGTCCTTCACAGAACCATCAGGTTCAGAGAGATCTTAGTTTTTCCTTCTTATCTGCACGAGTTGGGGCTTCTGCAATGTGCAACAAAGGGTACGAGAAGGACTGGTAACTCTTCCAACCCTTGATGTTTTGTTTCCGCTGTTCCCTTTCAAAGGATGTTGTAAAAGCTTAAAGCAAAAGGCAGAAGAGAAGCACGGAAGAGTCGAAGACTATCCATCAAGCCCAGAGTTCAGGATCTCACATTCCTTGTGCAAAAGCTATGAACGTCTCCCCACACCACTCAGTGAAAGCAACTGGCACAGCAGGAACTGCCTTAAAGGCTAAATTAATAAAAACAGCAGAGAAAAGAGAGTGAATAAAGCCTGTCAAGAAATGAAGGGGGTTGGAGATTGAGCACTTCCCACATTTTAATGCATCTGGGAGATAGAAGGCAAATGATGGGTGATTTTCTTTTGCCATTGAACTATGGAAAGACTTAATCTATTTTCACTCCAATTTACTCTTTGCAAGTGTAGCCTAGATGGAGTACATTCTTCTTCTGCGCAACACGCGAGCCATCATTGCCATCTCTCTGTGATTGCTAACGGAGGAAAAGCTGCAGTTGCTATGGGATCTCTGCCATCACCCAAGAGCTTTCCCAATGGGGGGAAGAAGGGAGCCAGAAGATAAATATTTATAGCAGAGGATTCCGCCAGACTTTCAAACTTCTGCTAAAACAGGAGGCACTAAAAACATTTTTATTTTTCAGTTGAGACACAGCAGTTAGGAGCCCCACTGCCAACTCAACTCCACACTTAAAATTGTTTAGCTTGGAAAAGACCTTTAAGATTATCAAGTCCAACCATTAACCCAACTGCCTCAAGGCTACTGCTGAACCATGTCCTTAAGCTCCAGATCTTTGAAGCATGTCCAGGGATGACAATTCAACTGCTTCGCTGGGCAGCTCACTTCGATGCTTAATGACCCTTCCACTGAAGACGTTTTTCCTAATGTCCGGCCTAAACTTCCCCTGGCACCACTTGAGGCCATTTCCTCTTGTCACTTGTTAACTTGTCAGAGGGGACCAATAATGTTCATCCATGAATGTCATTCATCACTCACGACCAGTTCAACTGGGCCACCTTAGCGGTGTGGGTGAGGTTTTGTCAACTGCAAGAGGCAGACTCTTCTTTTCATCTAGAGAACTTTGCCTTGTTTCCCTCCCAGAGCGCTGTCCCCTGACAGCAAGCTCCTGCACAGAGGCTGACCTACTGCTCTTTATAATGATCAAAGACACAGACAGGACTTTTTACTGCGCTGGACAGCAGTGGGTGATGCAGTTGTGGCTGCCAAGCAGGGAGGGGACAAGGGAACAGCATAGCATGAGGCTTGCTCTCTCAGCTCAGCAGAACTGGGCATTGCTCCATGTGGGCACCATGGTGGAGCACGCTTCCTCTCCAGCCCTCTTCTCTCCTCCCTGCACAGATGCTGTAAAAGAAAAAAACCATCTTTTTCTTGAGAGTTTTCTTCTCCTGCCTTGCAACCTCTAGTTAGTTTAGGGGGCAAATGTGCTATCTGACTGTTGTGGAGACAACGTGGGCTCCTGAGGTTGGGGCTTGGCACAGAAAGAAAGATGAACAGATGTTCATCGATTTCATTGCAAAATATAATTACCCACAGTTTTGAACACTACATACAACATATTTCTGTAAACGTGCAACAGTGGAAGTGCCCTCTGTGTCCTTGTAGACATCTTGGGTGTTCCTCCAGATCCTACCGGCGTTTTCCACACGGCAACGTTCTGGCATCGGAAGCAGTGGCCCTCAGCTGGGTCTCTTTAGCTTGGAGAAGAGGAGACTGAGGGGTGACCGCATTAATGTCTATAAGTATTTGAAGGGTGGGTGGAGGATGGAGCCAGGCTCTTCTCAGTGTCATCTAGTGATAGGACGAGGCGCAATGGTTGTAAGCTGGAACATAGAAGGTTCCACATCAACATGAGAAGGAACTTCCCAGTGAGGGTGACAGAGCACTGGAACAGGCTGCCCAGGGTGGTTGTGGAGTCTCCTTCTCTGGAGACACTTAAAACCCACCTGGATGTGTTCCTGTGTGACTTGGTGTAGGTGATCCTGCTGTGTCAGGGGGATCGGACTAGATGATCTTTCAAGGTCCCTTCCAATCCCTAATGTTCTGTGATTCTGTGAAATGTGGGGAGCACAGAGGATTGCTTCACGCCTAGCAAAGTCATCTTTTTAGCACTAATTTTCTTGTTCCTCTACAACATCCAGGGTCCTGAGGGAAAGCAGAGCCCAAAGGTAGCTCTGGATAAAAAGATCAGTTGCTCCTGCTTTAAGATGCTTGTAATGATTCAGCAACTTAAAGCCATCTCTCTACCAACAAGGAGTCCTTCTGGCTCCTCCGTAAGCTGATGGTTTAAAGCGACAAATAAATTAAAAGATTCTGGCAGAAGTCATTATCACCTCCCAGGCTGGTGAACATTTGTGAGTACAAATGGGTCGATTGTGCCCGAAACTTGCAGTTTTATTCAGGTGGGAGAATAATCCCATCCTTCTTCCCAAAAAGAAATCCACGCTTTCGCCCTCCCTAACAAGCAGTTCACCTGACACATTAGCGGTTCAACCAGCGAGAGCAAGTGCAGCGTCACCCACTGCTCCTGGGTCTGACCGTCATTTCCCAACAGGCAGGTGGAAAGCATCGAGGACAACCAGGTCTCCTCAAGCAGAGAGTGACCAGCTCTCTCCTGTCTGACATCGGTAATACTCCAGACTCCCTTCAAACCAGGCGCTTCCAATAAACTCCAGGAGAAATCAATTCTCCGCTCTTGCTCAATCAATCCTCTGCTCCTGCTGAAAACTGTTGCTGCACGGAGGAAAATAAACTCGGGAGGACCTTGGCAAACAACTCAGGGGCAGAAATCTTTCTTTCCCAACAATTAGTAGAGAGCCTCTGTGTACCTCCTCCAGCAGCTGCTGAGCGCAGATGCAAGTGGAGAGGGTCACAACCTTAATTCTGGACACAAATTGGCTGCTGGTTCTCCACCGCTGAACGGAGGAGAGGAGGTTACGGCCACGGAGTAATGAGTGAGATTACACCGCAATCAGGGAACGGAGATGTGAGCTGGAGGGACGTGCTGCAGGCAGGGAAAACACTCCTTAAATTAAACTCCTATTGTTCACCTTGTCTCTGCCTCAGTGGATAATCCACGAGACTCTGAGCTCCCGCTAGGAGCTGGTGTGAGTAATTCCAGAGCTTTACTCCTACCTGTCGGTAACATCGTCGTCCACGCGCACGTGAGCTTTCCGCTTCCTTGAGCCACACGCACAGGAAGGTTCATTTTCTGCACTCCCTGGGAATATTCTTTCCTTTCCCATTTTCCCAGTAAAATCTCTGCTGTGGATGAAGGGGTGCAAGAGACACTGCTGAGAACGGTGAGTGCAGTGCATGACACCTCAGCACACCCCTTAGAGCGGGGTTATTAACAGGACCGGGCTGGGGACAGAGGGCAAGAGAGGATCATCTCTCTGAAGGAAGATGTGTGAAAGCAAGAAAGGCAAACACAAATCTGTGATGGCAACCTCCTCCTTTGGTGGGGTTTCGTTCCTCTGAGACAGGCAGTGAAGAGCCTCACGCCTGAAGGCAACCTGATGGTAATAAAACCCTTCCCAAAGGTGGCTGCAGGACAAGAACAACATGAAGATGGCAGAATTAGTCTCCTCAGTGGAGATCTAACCCAGCTCCCATGCTGATGTGCTGCTCAGAAATTACAACCACAGCCATGACAAGCAACTGCAGCCCCACACACCACGAATTTGGGTAACACCGTGTAGGAGCTAACGCCATGTGTAACGCAGCGCGCTTTGAGATCTGCTTTCAAAAGACTCTGTGCTCGACTGTGAGCGCACACTCCATGTTGCGATGCTAAATATATCCATGCCCACCGAGAGCAGCAGCAATTTGATTTGAGTTTTATCTTATAAACCGCTATGGATATCAACTCTGGCTTCCTTCTTCTCATTAACACTGCTGTAAAGTGCCTGGCACACATCTACATCAAGTGAATATAATTACAGAGGCAAATACATTACATTAACTCGTAGGTCTGGCCTTCTCTTGCTTTTTCTGTCTCACCACTCTTCTTTGCTTCCTCCTTCCTCTTTTACATGATCATTTTGCTCCTGTTTTTCTTCACAATTCATCTTCCTTGCCCTTCTTCCAGTCTTTCACCTATTCCCTCATTTCAAGCCCAACGTTGATTGCCTTTCCTTTTTTCCTTTGTTTTCGAGTTGGACTGATTCTGCACTTAGGCAGATGATTTTATACGAAGCAGATAAACTACAGGACTCCCTGCAGAACACCACAAACCCTGCTACCACTTGTGCAGGTAAGGAGGAAAAGAAAGTGAAGTTAACAAAGCACTAAATTAAGTAAGAAGCTCTGACATCATACTTCGAAGCTCGCCGAAGTTTGACTCTTCAGATGTAGTGCAGTGACAGTTTTCTGTGGCCCAGGTCTTTTGCAGGCAAAAACCTTTCGTGTCAGACAGGAACAGAAATAACAGATTCTCTCAGCATCTTTGGCAGGGGCCTGGGGACGAAGCAATCTTTCAAACAACCAGAACTCAAGTCATGAGACCATTGCCACTGTAAGGCACCTGGAACAATGCGATTCTGCTTTCCTACTACAGAAAATAAAGGGAGGGGAGATGAGGGCACGTATTTACATTTCATATCTCAGCTGAAACACCTGCAGGACTTCAGGCAAGGGATCTCTGCTGAAATTCATTGTGTTGCTCAAATCCATCCTCGCTTAATTCATCTCATGAAACTCCTAAATGGTACCCAGGCTACGGCTGCCTCTCTACAGAGATGGGAATTACATCCCTAATTACAAGATATGGTACTGCCCTAATAATAAGTACTGTGCTCAAGAAGTGCCCACCCTGGGGGACGAGCTTTGACCTCTTTTAACAAAGACTGCAAAACAGTTGATAAGAACATTAAAGCAAGTCACTGCTCCAGAAACCGTGCGCTCGCTTGCTCTGAGCACTCTGGTGTCAGTCACAGAAATTAGCTTCTGACTACAGCTCACCAGTCTGGGCTGGTGACAGTTGTCTGTCCCCCAGTGCTGTGACAGAGATTTGGAGCTACAGCTTTTGGAGGTGTAGAAGGGGAGATAAGACAGCAGAGACTTTCACCTCCACAGTGTTTGCTTCTTTTACCCCACAATCCCCTAACAGCACCAGTTTGCTGGTCAACGGGTCCATTCTGGGCATTGCCGGATAAACGAATCTGAATTTTTCATGCGTCGTCAGACCAAGCCTTTACAACCCCTGGAGATCAACAGCTCCTCTACAAAACCTACCACACAAAGAATCAAGCCTTGCTAAGCTGTCACTGTTGCTCCTCACGTTTCCTTTCAATCAGCACCTCTTGCCCCAAGAGCTCTGTCCCTCCTCACGCCATCGGCAAAGGACTGCAGCCATCTCTGACTGGAGACGTGTTTTCTTCTCCAGCACATTCATAGCGTTCAGCAGCAAACCCTCAATTATCACAGCACACGATCATAAAACTTGCTCAACTGGAAACGTTCAGCTACTTCTAACCCTGCCTTCGGTCGACTTCTCCCTTTTGCCCCCAAAGCCATCTGAAATAGTGCTCTCCTGGAACCTCCACGCAGCCTGCCTAGCACAAGGGGAGACTGTAAGTCACAGTGATTAGAGTGATATGGAAATACACACATCTCCTTCGACACTGTATTGGGAACCCAGCTCCTAATGGGACATCACTACCCATCAGTCACAAGGCAAAGACATGTGGCACTTCCCAGAGAGCCCGCACGCTCTCCTCCTTTCACGCCGGATGACTTACAAGGAGCAATCAGTCTCTGCCTTTTGGGGCTGTGCCTTCCATGAACGTAATTTAAGTCTTTAAAATGAACCCTCCCTGATCTGGATTCCACCTGCCTGGGAGGAAAAAAAAAGTGAATTAAAAAAACCCCAACTCTTGGAAATATATAGCAACAAGAAACTGGCAGGACAAGCTCACACTCCCACTGTGCCAAATTGCAAGTTTAGTAATTCTGTTTTCTTCCCGCTGACTGGAAGGTGTCATTAGCTGCTGTATTTAGACCCACAGAAAAGGTTCTTGGAGCAGTCCCCAGCTCTCTCTGAACCAGGTGGCTGATGACCACGGGAGCTCTCTGCAGCTGGGGACCTTCACCTTCATCCTCCTGCGGTCACTACTTCCATTTCAAAGTGAAATGGGGCAAGTGGCGTGATGTGAAGAGAAGCCCTTAGGCTACGTAGTCCACCTCCAGGCTGAAATTCACCCCCACATCAGAGCCACTTTAAAGTCCCCGTAACGGAATAAATCACTCTCGGGTGCTTTTAACCCAAGATGAGCTTTCCTTCTGGGAGAGGATTTCTCCTCTAGGCCGGTCTCTGTGGAGCACCCATTGAACCAAATCCTCATTTCTGAAGATTAATAGAACAATTCCATGAATCATCTTCTTACTGTGAGCTCTGGAGGGAAGCACAAAGGCCTTGGAGATGTCCTGCCATCACACACACGCACGCACCTGGGCTTGAGCGTTGGCAACGACCCTACAGGCTTTGAGATCATCAGCCCATGTGAGCATGAGGAGACCCCGATGTGTGTCCATCCACCGCGAACACCCTCACTGGCTCTGCTGGCAGCACCGTGAAGAGGAACAGCAGAGCACTGGTTGTGTTTGCTCAGTGGGGTTTCAGATAAATAAAGACACAAACCCAGAGCCGTAGGTGGTCTCCATGATGCATGCAGCGAGGAGGGGAAAGGGAACGTGAGGAATCGCCCCTTTCATGTGGCGACAGAGCATGGGAACACCCTGCTGTTTCCAGGTTTGTTTGGGATGGTTGAAATGAAGACCACCTGCATGGCCTGAGAACTGGGGAAATCTGTGCAAACATTCATTATTTGTAGGATGGCTGTCCAGAGGCAAATTGCCTGGAATCCATTAAAGGGCAAAATCCCAGCTCCCTGTGGCAGGCGCCTGGCACAGGCCTTTCCCACGGACACAAAAGGAGTGCAAAAACCCCCACTTTCATTTCTAATTAATCTTCTGGTACATAATACTTTTAATTAGGAAAAAAATAAATCTGCAGGCTCTTTGAGAGAGGGAGGAAGGAGCCAAAAGGGAGGCAGCAAGCTCTGGCATCCTGGCTGCTGTTCCGGCTTCGTCCTCTTTGTATCTGCTGGAGCAGGTGAACTCACAGCCTGCTGCTTTGCTCCCCACGATGCAACTCAAGTTGCCCCATAATACTTCATGGGGGCTGCTCTGCAGATGAGGAATGGGACCACATGTCTACAGAATGGGCTACTTACCCTGGAAAACAAAATCCAGGTGAAGAGAAGCAGAGAGGAACACGTTTGAAAGACGCCCGGGACAGGCACGAAGTAGATTCTTGGACAAAGCATGGACAAGACAAGCAGAAAGGGCCAGGGACAAGGAGATCCAACCCATACGTTCTCTCTTCAGAATAATAACCAAAAAGTTCCTTCCCCAACCCCGAATTTCCTAGCCCTTCTTTCTCTCCTTCTAATGTCTCTCTTCCCTGCATTCATAATTAATGTCACTGGGGGTACAGATTTGCACTTTGGTTTCTGAAAAATTAATTCAATGATTAAAATTTCAGTCCCTGAGTGATGGAAGCGGCTCAGGCAAGCTGGAGACGCCCCTCTGCAGTTTTGAAAGGCTTTGGTGTGCTGCCCGCTTACCCCCTGCATGAGAAGCCTCCCTGGAGACCACCTAGCTTAAGGGAGAAAAGCCAGTAGGAAAATGTGGGTTTAAGTTGATCCAGTTTGGCTTTTGTGGAGAAGCCACATCAATTTAATACTTTATTGATGCTCCATTCAGTGCAGAGAACAGATCCCAGGCTCTCCCAAGGCTCAGGTACTCATGGCTTTCTACATGATCCTCTGGGTAAGGGAGACTCTCCAAACTAATGTAAATATTAATCAGCACTGGGCATCTGTCACTCACTGCCAAACTGACTGTTGGCTGGGAGAATTCCGGTGTGGCTAATGGCATTTTCTGTGACACTGCACTTACAATGAAAGGCCAGCGGAGAAAGGCCCTCGGAGAAAGATACCTCCTCACCTCACAGAACATCTCTTTTCTCACCTGCACCCAGACCTACCAGCAGAAGAGCAAGAGCCAAGGAACACATGAACTGGTGAGGAAAGGGTGCTGGGTCATACAGAACCCACTCCTGGGGGCAGTTTCACCCCATCCCAGAAGAGGAGAGACCACCACTGCAAATGCAGCATCAGCTCAGGGGGGTCATTTGCTGGGCTGCAGCAGAGCCGCCCTTACATCAGCTCCACATCAAAGGACAAAGCAGGCAAAAAGCCCGTGTAATCCTGCACCACAACTCCTGGCATTTTTATTTTTAGTTATTTAAAACAAACATGAGAGGGAAATCACGAGCTCTGAGTAACACATGAAGCTGAGGAATCTCAGAACCCTTCTCTAGATGTAGATAAGGAAGAGCTGGATTTAAACCAACATCATTCCCAAGACTGATTTTTACATGGCACTTTACTGGGTAAAACCCAACTAAACCTGGAAGCAGAATGAAGACTGCAAACTCCTCCATCCTTGGGAAGCAGCGTCCTTCTTCCCACTCACATCCCAGCATCATGGTGGGAACTCAGGGTAGCACTGACAGGACTCCTGCGCTGCTGTTGTGGGGATAAGAAAGGGACAAAGAGGGATGGGAGGAACTCTGCCAAAATCCTCTGCAGGCAGGAAAAGAGCAAAGCTCTGAAACTGAGAACTGATTTCTCTCCAAAGCAACAGGATTAGTGACAGCCCATGTTGCACTTCATTGGGGCCGTGACAACAACTGAACGCTCACTGAAAGCCAACTCCTGGATTCAGTCACTGTGTGTTTGCTCCTGAAATATTTTATCAGAGCAAAGTCTCTAAAAATTCTGCTAAGTTGTGAATATGAAGGTAAAACCTCTTCGCTGGCTCCGTAAGAACCCACGCTGAGTCTATCGCCAGCACGCTGGTACCAGGAACAAAAAGCAACACGCTAAACCTACTTTTTACCACGTTCCCTCAAACTTTGCAGGGTCAATGCACAGAACATTGGTTGCTTGGAAAACCTGCTGCTTTTCTTCCTCAAGATGTGGCTTTGTGGGGGTTTCAGAACTTGTGGGCTTTTATGTGCTGCTCAACTCTTGAAGTTATTCTGAGCCAAGAGCCTTTAGCACTGCGGTTCTGTGTCTAGAGGACAGACAGAGCATCACCGCACACAGGGTGAGCTCCCTCGCTTACTTTCATGTGCCAGCCTTCCCACCTCAGGACACATTCAGTCATCCTGCTCCTACAGAGTCCAGGAGGTTCTACTGAACCCATGGCAATTAAATTTCCCTTTCTGAAAGGCTCTGGAGCAGGATCCATCCCACCTCACAGCAGCGCTGACTCCAGCCTCGTGACACCAGCACACCTGAGAGATGACGTGCTGGGGCCTCAGCCCTGACGCTCTGAGCGGAGCGAGGAGGAAATGGAAATGCTGGAACAAGCACTTTGGCACAGCTTCTTGGCTGGGCTAAAGGTTTATTCCTGGGATACTGCTTTCCTGCAGACTCAGGAAAATTAAATTTAGCACTTTGCAAATAAATAGGTTAAGGCTGAAAGGACACTATTTAGGAATTTACTGCTTACAGCAGCCTACCGAGATTATAGATCCATCACCGTCTATTACCTTGCTAGTTACTGCTTCCACTCTGTCCATCTTCCCTGCTTACAGAGTGGTCCTTTCATCAGGTCTTTGTCTGTTCCAACTTGAAACTGTCATCACTCTAACGGAATTACATGATGAAAAACAACTTTGGGCTGCAGTGACTCTTGCCAAAAACCAAGGACATCTCCCGTGCTTTCCCAGGACGATGCGGCGAGGTTCTTGCCTGGCAGAGACACGCACAGATGTCTGACAGCCTCTCGAGAAACACAGCTGTTGACACACATGGCCAAACCTCTGGGCCTCCACACAACTGTCAGCTGGGCCCTTTCAACACCAGACACACAGGAGCTTTCACGGGGACTGGCAAACTGACAGCTGACTGGTAACCCCTGCTGCAGATCCATTGCAGCAACATCGCAGGTGGCACGAGAAGTGAACGTGCTGACACGATGACAAATCCCCACCTTGTGCTGCGTGAACCTCTTCCACGATCTGCTTCATATAAAAATCATCTGCACGGGGTCCCCTCGCCGGAGCCGGATACAGCCAGAAATGCAAAGTGACAGCTAGCACATGAAACGCTCTCCAGAGCCTTCCAGTAAGACAGAGAAACCCTCCAGTTTAAGGCTGAAATTTATGTCAGCTCCCCAGAACACTGCTATCAGCCACCTGCTTTACCTAAAACGGAATGCAGATTAGGGACAAATTTAAATCTTCAAGCCTTGGTTTGATATATTCGCCCCCAAGACAGAGGCAGACAGGTTTTTCTTCTTCTAGGAGCTAAAGATGCCATCAAAAGATAATCTTGGGAGTTATGGGAGCTGGAGGTCATCCTCAGCTCTCAGACTCCCTGCTTCCCACTGTGGAGGAGAACGCAGCAGCAATGTGATTTCAGCTATGAATCCATGGAAGATAGATTTCACATAAAATGTCTTTCTGCACTTCTTCCTCAAAGGATGCTCTCGTGCACTTGCCAAAGAGTAAAATACATTCAATCCAAAGTCCTAAAATAGTACTAAGGGACCTGCTCTCACCGCTACCGTTCGCACGGGGCAGAATGAATGTTTTCTGCGTGTGGAGTCAGGATGATTCATGTTCTTGTTCGCTGGAAGCAACTGTGAGGATGGGATGGGTTTTTCATCATTTCCACGTATATGAATAAAGACACTTGATGCATTATTAAATCCCAACATTAATCTGTGTCCACGTTAACTAGTAACTCCTTACGCATAGAGAGCGTGAAGAGCTGAGTTGCGAAGCCTGTTGTTGTGGAGCACAGGGCTCCATAACCCCTGCTGCCAAGCCCCACAACTAAGCTCTCCAGAAGGACTTTCAAAGCAGCTCCACAGACAGGGCACTGTGGCAAGGTCAGCAGCAGCGATGGATTCATACTGCAACACTGACAGGATGTCTTAGCTTGGGAAAAAGGAGACTGAGGGGTGACCCCATGAATGTTGATAAATATGTGCAGGGTGGGTGTCAGGAGGATGGAGCCAGGCTCTGCTCAGAGGCACCCAATGATAAGACAAGGGGCAATGAGTGTGAATGGAACAGAGGAGGTTCCACATCTAGTTTAGGAGAAAGGGACCTGGGGGTCCTGGTGGACAGCAGGATGACCATGAGCCAGCAGTGTGCTCTTGTGGCCAAGAGGGCCAACAGAATCCTGGGGTGGATCAGCATGTGGGTGGTCAGCAGATCAAGAGAGGTTCTTCTCCCCCTCTACTCTGCCCTGGTGAGACCACATCTGGAGTATTGTGTCCAGTTCTGGGCTCCTCAGTTCAAGAGGGATGTGGAGCTGCTGGAGAGAGTCCAGAGTAGGGCAACGAGGATGATGAAGGAAGTGGAGCACCTCCCTTATGAGGAGAGGCTGAGGGAGCTGGGTCTCTTGAGCTTGGAGGAGACTGAGGTGTGACCTCACTAATGTCTATAAATATTTGAAGGGTGGGTGTCAGGAGGATGAGGCCAGGGTCTTCTCTGTGTCATGTAGTGATAGGACGAGGGGCAATGGGTGTGAGCTGGAACATAGGAGGTTCCACATCAATCTGAGAAAGAACTTCCTCACGGTGAAGGCAGCAGAGCACTGGAAGGGGCTGCCCAGGGGAGTTGTGGAGTCTTCTTCTCTGGAGACATTTAAAACCCACTTGGGTATGTTCCTGTGCAACTTGGTCTAGGTGATCCTGCTGTGTCAGGGGGATTGGACTGGATGATCTTTCGCGGTCCCTTCCAATCCCTAATGTTCTGTGACTCTGTGTTATGACCTGAAGAGCCTACATGGTGGTGCTTAAGGCTCCCTGGTGCTGTGAAGTGCATGAAATCCTCATGAAATGCTATGCCAGAGTGCTTGAGGTGCTCCAAAGCCTCTCCAGCACTACCTGCCCCCAAGCAGAGGTGGGATGCAGCAGAGGTGGGATGCAGCAGAGGTGGTTCACCTTGCAGCAAAGCAGCAGGAACACTTACAGTTGTAATTTTTTTCACTTTCCTACAAGCAGTTTCTCAAAAAGAAAACGTAAGAGACTTCTGTTTAGGTAAAGGTTTCGGGGGACACCCAAGCACAGCAGAGACTGGGATCCCATGGAAGAGAGGTGCCTAACAAGCTTTGAAATACAGGTTCTTATCTTAAACTGGCAAGCCAGTTTTAGAGAAAGCCTATTAACTGGTTTATGCAACACTAAGTTCATGTGCAAGAGCCATGCAGTAATTGAGCTTCCGAAGCGTGGAAGCAACACAAGGATGACAGAGGAACATAGAGCTGTGAGCTCCTGGCTCCAGACTCATCCTTGATGGTAGTGCTTAGGCTGCCAAAGTAGACCTGTGACCACGACACCCCTTTCTCTGATCCTTGCTATCTCTCCCCACGCACCTGCCAAACCTTGTGAGAAAGGGCCAACCACCTCATTATCCAGACTAAAGTCAGGCTGCAAACATTTAGAATCCTACAGCACAAGCATTTATATTCACAACAAAGACAGGAAGGGGCCTTTAGAGGAGCCCAGAACCACCCTCAGACGGAAACAATAGATGTTTCAAGACCATACCAGCATGGGATTCCTCTGTTGTGTTTCTGTATTTGAGAACAGGCTTTATACACACAAACTCACACCCTCAGTTAGGAGATCTTTTGCCCCAGTCAACCATGGGTAGTAGCTATAACTCCCAAATCAACAGATAAGTCCTAATTATATTTGTATCCACACGACGTGCTGCTCACTCGAGAGAAAGCAGCAGTGATGCCACTCACTCTCACTGGTGGCTTTGTGCAGGCTGAGTTGGGCTGCTATGGGACATCACATGGTGGGCTCCTCAATTCAGTTCTGGGCCCCTCAATTTATTTCTGGGCTCCTCAGTTCAAAAAGAACACAGAGCTGCCGGAGAGAGTCCAGCGCAGAGCCACAAATATGATGAAGGGAGTAGAACATCTCCCTTATGAGGAAAGGCTGAGGGAGCTGAGTCTGTAGCTTGGAGAAATGGAGACTGAGGGTTGACCTCATTAATGTTGATAAAGATGTGAAGGGTGTCAGGAGGGTGGAGCCAGGCTCTGCTCAGTGGCATTTAATGATAGGACAAGGGGCAATGGGTGTGAGCTGGAACAGAGGAGCTTCCACATCAATATGAGAAGGAACTTCTCCATGGTGAGGGTGATGGAGCACTGGAACGAGCTGCCCAAGGAAGTTGTGAACTCTCCTTCTCTGGAGATGTTCCTGTGCAACTTGGTCTAGGTGATCCTGCTGTGTCAGGAGGATTGGACTAGATGATCTTTTGAGGTCCCTTCCAATCTCTAATGTTCTGTGATTCTGTGAGGGTGCTGTGCTGGATGTTCCCAACTGCATCTTATCTCAGAGCTGCTTCCTGGAGCTAACTGCTTTTCCTAGAAGTCTTCCCACAAACCTGTTCCTGGAACCCACAGGGAAAAGGAGTGGTCTAAAAGTCACCCTGCAGTCCCTGGGCAATGCTTCAACTGTGTGCCCTCTGCACCACCAACCATCTCTCACAGCCAGATAAAGAGAGGCTTCAGGGATGTCCATGCAGGACCACAAGTGGACAGAAGGATCATAGCTGAAGCCCCTAACACCATCTGCCACACAGAGGATGGTGTCAAGGCAGTCTGCTGCTCTTTGAGCAGACCACCAGCACAGAACTGACCCAAGGCAGGAGACAGCCTCTCCCCTCTGCCTCGTATCCGAAGACGGATGGAGCACGGGGAGCAACCAGAGAAGAAGGCTGAGATGCAGGGCACCCAGCAACTCTGCAAAAGGATGAAAACCTCCAGCAATTTCCACTCCTTTTCATGTTCAGCTTTGAACACAGTCCTACACAAGGAACGAGGGGGGTTGTGGTTTCCTGACACGGCTCTGCCTATTCTGCAGATTCACAACTGAGCAGCCAGAGAGAGCAACAAGCATGCATCAAAAGCTGCTTTGCAAAACACCCATCTCATGTGTGCAGCAGCGAGGACTTGGTGTTCTCCCACCACCCAGATGCTCCAGCATTGCCTGCTCCTTTCAGAGTGCTGGTCGCAGACGCACTAAACCAGAGCAGCTCTCAAAACTACCAGAGACCCACAGAAATAAAGAGATTTAATATCATTGGAAGGTTATGACAGAAAAGGAAAGGATTGGCCATGCCACCCCAGCCCATTCTGGCTGCACCGTGTCTCAGGGACAATTTGCTGCAGCCATTGAGGTGTAACAAAAGCAGTCTGCACCAGTTACATCTCCAACCCATTCACACAGCAGCTTGCCCATGACACAGTGTTTTGAAAAGCTTCTCAAACCCCATGCAGGCCCATGGATGGCAATATCCTGCACCCAGGTGAGAGGGATGGAGGAAAACAGATCAAGTGACCCGCAGCCAGGCCACATGGCAATGTGGCAGCAGAGATGGGAGCAAGAATCCAGAAGGGGATTTGCTTGTGTCCCTTCTGCTTTAGCCATTACTTAATGCTGTCTGCACCTCATGGGGCATAAACAGAGTCATCCCAGCCCGCACAGTCCTTTGTAACCTGTTTGAACACAGCAGCAGGTGACACAGAGATGGAATCACAGAATCATCAGGGATTGGAAGGGACCTGGAAAGATCATCTAGTCCAATCCCTCTGCCAGAGCAGGATCACTTCACTGGAGAAGCCATGGAATCAGAATCACTCAGGGTTGGAGGGAACCATCATCCAGTTACAAACCCGTCCAGCACAGGCAGGGACACATCCTCTCCCCAGACCCCCTGTTGGGAGATCTGGCACAACCAGTGACAACAATGAGTCTTCTTCAGCAAATGACAATCAGGCAGGTGCTGGGAACATGACAGTGGTGGGGAAGGGAGCAGAGAAGTCAGCCAGGATCTGCTCTGGCTCCTGCTAACTTATGCTGAAACAGCAGCAGGTTTTGTGCTATCTGAGGCACAGGGTTGTGCAGGGCTACCTGGCTCTACCGTTGGGCACGATGATGGAGCCAGTAGCTGCCTAGTTTGGGGAACGACCTGCCTGATGTGTTGTCCTACACTACACACTCCACCAGGGCCAGTCCAGTCTGGATGCTCTGTTTTAATGGAACTATCACCAGTGACCTGAGCTCCGTGTTGGTGCATGTGACTGTCCCTAGACTGTAGGAGAAGGGGATTCAGAGGGAGATTAATTTCAAACATTAAAAAAATAAGACATATTCCAGTAGTTTCTTTACTCATTGCTACTGCAGAATTATACAATCTTTTCCAACCATGAGGTTGGAAAAGTCTTTTAAGATCATTGATCCAACTGTAAACGTCAAAGCCATGGAAACAGAAGCTGAGGTCCTTCAGCTGGGACGGCTGATGTCTGCCTGGATGAGGCCACCAGCAGGACTGACACTGATGACAGCTGAAGTCACACACAGAATATGAAGGAGTAACTTGAAAGCTGCTTTTTTTCAGCACCTTACTCTTTCGTTAAGAGATGAGAAAGCACAGAGAAGAGAGCTTGTGCCAGCACGCACATGGTGCTGCAGGGAGGGAAATCGCCAGCATTGCCCTGTCCTTGGAGCGTGAAGGAATGGAAAACCTGAACAAGCAACCTAGTGACCAACAGCTGATGGTTACAAAGCAAACAGGAATTGCAGAGGGACAGCCTGGATCTCAGGTGGCACCTGTGAGCCAACCCCACGTTTCCTGCCCCAAACCAGGGCTGTCTTTCTGAAGTGCTGGGTTCTGTATCTGCCTCACGTGTACCATCCTCCCACTATTCAGCAAAGACTCAGTCACTGGAATAATTCTCCAACATCACCAGCATTAATTACCTGCTTGGCTAGGTGTACCCTGGCACCCTCACACGAGAGGCCGGGAAGAAGAGCAAGCTGCAAACAGAGCAGTGCATCCCCCAGTCCAAATCTGCTCTGAGCTTTCCATCCACCCAAGCTATTTATCCTCCGACGGTCTAGTAACACTGGCAGAAGCATCATCCACCCTGTACAGATGGGAAACAGAGGCACAGGAAGAGCACTGGCTTTGCTCAGTTGGAACGAGGCTTCAGCTCAGCCTCCTGAAGTCTTGGAGCAACATCTTTATGCTCAGAAATTCTGCAGTAAAAACAAAACCTTCTGTTAGATCTCTCTGCTATCCTTGAGGTGACTGGTTTCCTTTGAAAAAGAAGAAAAAGCAAAACCCTACCCTACCCTAGGGAACTGTTTAGGGAAGCACATGCAGTAAGAGCAAAACTATGTTGGGAGAAAAAAAAAAGCATGAAAAAGAGCAGAATAAGAGGAAGATGGGAACAAGAATCAGGTTCTGAAGTGAGACAGGCTGCCACGGTATCTTAAAGAAGATGATGCGTAGGAAGTATAAATACAGGGTTTGATCCTGTAACTAACACTGTAGATTGCTCAACAGCTCCTGTTTTAGAGCTGCTGATTAGTGCAACCCAAGATGGGTCCTTGCTGACCCTCCCAGGAATCCCCCGGCAATCATCTTGGCAGGAGGGGCTCCCGCTCACGAAGCCACAACAGGAGCTCCCCGAGCTGAGCAGAAATTAAGTTCCAGCAAAGACACGGGCAAACTGGAAGCAAAATATAAAAATACAGTAACTCGTAATTAACAAGAAGAAGGATTTAACAGAGACCCACAGCCTCTAATCAGTCTCTCGCTGCCGGGGCTGCTCCAGCGATGAACCCCATTGTCATTTCTGATTGTGTGTGCAGGAGTGCGAGACAGCTGCTGGAAGAACAGCACTCCACCAACATTGTGATTTCCTTCTCCCCTCAAGACTCATCAAGGGTGAGGAGGAGGAGGGAGAAGACAGAGAGGCAGAAAGAAACAAACAGCTAGAACATGGTTATCAGAGACACTCTGCTGGGTTCAAGGAGGAAATAACTGAAGCTGCAGGCATGCCAAGCATGTGGACTGATTCAGAGCTCTCAACAGTGCTGTCAGCTTCAAGACGAAGCAAGAGCACTCAGGCAAGTGAAAATAATCCCTGGCTTATTCTAAGATGTACACTGTTCACTGGTGCTCCCCAGCTCAGCTGATGGTAAGGCTGAGCTGGAATCTCAGAGACTGGACTCCTCCACAAGTTGAACTGCATGAGTTTTGTACCCGCCTCTTTCAGCCAGCGGTTTGTGGTTGCAAAACAGCCTCCAAGTTCTTCCTTATTTATTCCAACCTCATCTTGCCCTCATCAAGAAAAGCCATTACTGTTTGTGTACAGAGCAGCCCATTTTGCACATCTTGTCAAGGTAGAAGCAATGGGGCAAGCAATGGAAGACTGGGAAGTCAAAATGATAGAATCACTAAGGTTGGAAGAGATCTCCAAGATCAGCAAGTCCCACCGTCAACTCTCTGCCACCCTGCCTACTAAACCATGTTTCCTAGTGTCACTTCTACATGTCTTTTGGACACCTCCAGGGATGGTGGCTGCACCAACTCTGTGGTGCCCCGCTTTTCACTGAAGAAATTTTTTCTGATGTCCAAACCTCCCCTGGCACAGCTTGAGGCTGTTTCTTCTTGACGTATCACTACTGACTTTGGAGAAGATACCAACACCCACTGTCTACAACCTCCTTTCAGGTAGGTGTACAGAGCCACAAGGTCTCCCTTCAACCTCCTTTTTATCCCAACTAAACAACCCCAGTTCCCTCAGCCGCTCCCTGTAAGACCAGCCCTCCAGACCCTTCACTAGCTGTGTTGCTCTTCTTTGAAAGAAGGTGGTATCTGTCCTTCCATCATACCCTTAATTCCAAGAAAAGTCTTAATCCTTTTCAACTTGAGCAGTTCTGCCTCTGCACCCAGGGTGACCCACATCAGAAACAACTGTTCACCTTTCAGGATGCCCTGCCCCTGACACAGCTGCAGCCAGCCCTACTCCGCTCGTTTAAAGAGCAGGCACGCAAAACCGAGCACGCACACGGGCTGTTAATTTAACAGGTGGATAAAAAAAAGCTGTTGATTTTATTGCCTGATGATTTTATTATCAAATTACCAGTCCCAACAAGACACCAATAAAAATTTTACTTTACTGCAGTAAGTGCCAGCCCTGTCGCTGGCAACACTCTGAAGCTGTGTCGAGATGCTTCAGGTTCTGTCTGCCACGCGTTACTTTGGGTATTCTCTCTCGTCAATGAGCTACCACCGGCGCTCGGGTCTCCGACACTTTGACAGAAAACAACGCCGCGGGTGAGGCCTGGAAGCAGAGAGAGTTCTGCACTCCGGAAGGCTGGGTGCAGAGGACACAGAAAATCTCTGTCTAAAGGGCAGCCTGTTTGCCAGGACTGTTTATGAGTTCAGACACACAACCCTGCTGTGATACTGGAAACGGCTTTTACTTCTTTACCAGCTGACTTAGACCACGTCAAATACACGGCTCACTAAGAAATCCTAGCATCCTTTCTGAGAAAGTAGAGGAATCTGAGCCTAAAGACTTCAAACACTCCCAGACTCAATGCAGCTATTAAACTGGATCAGATCGATTGTCTTATCAGACCAGGGTCCAATCAAGAAGCAACCAGTATCACATTCATGCCACAACAATTCACCCGAAGCACAGAGCACTGTTCTTGCTCTCCACTCAAGTCATCATTCCCGAGTCAGTCCTAAGTATTTCCAGAGGATGGAGGCGATTGCTGCCAGGCAGAGCAGCAGCAAAACCATTTGTAGAATCATTAGGGATTGGAAGGGACCTCGAAAGACCATCTAGTCCAATCCCCCTGACACAGCAGGATCACCTAGACCAAGTCGCACAGGAACACATCCAGGCGGGCCTTGAACATCTCCAGAGAAGGAGACTCCACAACCCCCCTGGGCAGCCCCTTCCAGTGCTCTGTCACCCTCACTGGGAAGAAGTTCCT